>VXAZ01008124.1:0-88750 GCA_013399875.1 Gymnorhina tibicen
ATAGTATTAGAAAATCTCAGTTAAACTTAGTCTACTTATATAATTTTAGTATGGTGGATATATGGAAGGTGTCAGCAAGAAAAGCAAATCTATTTTACCTTAGAGGAACTTCTAATATTGTTTAAAACTAGAAAAAATACACATTCATTTCTGTGCACAGCTTGTTTCATATTATAAGGGAGCAACATTTAATAAGCAAAATTAGCTCAGTCCTTTGTACATAGGTTACAGATGTATAGAAACTAAATTTTTTATACACCTTGAAAGCTAGATGTGTAGTATATATGTTTTACAATGCAAAATGGAAGCATATTGAACCATATAAGAAAAGTTATAATTTCATGGCTGAATTTGTAAATCCTAATGAAAAAGACACTTCTGCATAACTATCTGTGTTGCTACATTTAGATCCTAAAGACTTGCACTGAATACAGAACTGACATCAGATTNTTTTGGCATTGTTTCTGTTTTTGTGGTTTTTTGGTTTGGGGTTTTTTTGGTAGGCAAAGTCTCTTTTCCATATCAACATATTCAGGGATTTACAGTATAATATTGACATTAATTTGTTCTTAAATTCCAGGCATCCAAACAATTTGAATGATAAATTATTCATTTCCAACTGTGCAACATAACATAATCTATAGGAGTCACTTTTCAGCAATAAGGTATCACAATCACAATGTAAGACAAATATTAGAGAGACAGAGAGAAAAGTTCTCCAGATCAAGCTGTATGCCTGATCTTCTTTCTAATGAGTGTATATGTAAATACACATGCACACCCATATTTGCACAAAACCTCAAAGGTTTCTTTTGGCTTTCTGCAGACATACCAGTTAAATGAGAAGGATCACACCCTTCTTCAAAGATAATAGAAATAGTCTATTCATACAGGAACCAAATGTTCAGGGTTTAGTTTAGTAACAATATATGGTTGTTCCAGATACATTCTGATTCATTTATCAACTATATAAAGTATTTTTACTGATATGGTCAACTGCAACAATACAAGGTGAATTTAACAGCTGGTTTAAGGGTTACCTTTCTGTCATGTAAGCAGGTCTAACAGTTAGACAGCCCTGTAACAGAATGATACTTTCCTATAGACTATAACTTTCTGGGACAAGACTATTACTGTGATCATTCTTTTCCTTTTTATAACTGAAACATAGATGGAAAACTAATGGCCACAGACAGCTCTGGCATGCTGTGTTACAGTGTACAGATGGCCTCCATAACGAATATCAACTTTTCTTCCTGGATTATTTCAAATGCCGTTAAGCAATTTAATAACACAAAGAAAAGTGAGTAAGTAAAATTTTTGTTTCTCAGAGATGACCACACTCGTCTCACTATAAAACTGTCATGTGCACTCCTCAAATATAGGTAGTTACCAGCTAAAACTAGTTACAAGATTTTCCAAAGAAAATAAATAATAAATCTCAGAGGCTGTAGAAGAGGTTTTTCTTGCATTACATGAGAAGTAAACAAGCTAGTCCAATATTCATCAGCCACTTCAAAGTAGCCAAACTGGCCATCCAGTTCAAGGAAAGATGTTCTATGGAAGGCTGATAATGGAAAAGTCTCTTAAAGTCAGTTACTAGAAAGTTACCTCCACCTTCAAATATAGCCAAAATTTCAGTTGGTTGCTTGGGTTTCATTTAGTTTGGCTTGGTTTGATTTGGTTTTGAGTTTGGTTTCTAAATTCTTACCATTTAACTTTAGATTTCCTTTCTAGCTAGCTATTCTTTCCAAACCTGTATAAACCTTGGCTTCTTTGCAGTAATGTAAGCATAAATTCAAGACACAAGTGGCACTTTGTCTGGGCAAGCACATTCTTTTATCAGCTTTAATTATATACCTTTCTCTCTCAATCAGTGTCTAGACTTTTAAAATCATGTCAAAATATTCCTAAGAGTATAGAACAATTGATATGTTCTTTCAGCTTTGCATTTATAAGGACAGTGCCAAGAATTTTATTGCTTCAATGTATTTTTTCATAAAGCAAACTTTTTAGATTTAAAAAAAAGAAATCTCTTTAAATGTCTTGTCTACTCAGAATCCATCTAGAGCTGAGTATTTGTTTACCAATATATTTCATTCTGTTACGTTTCTTTCAATTATCTGTTTCTCTTATCTATAAGAGAATTTTGCGTATTTATAGTCGTGTCCCTATCGATTTTCAGTTCAAGATTCTACATACATTCTCTTTACAGCTTTGCAGTATTATTTTGTTCACACAGTGAAAGTTTCCCTATTAAGAATCATTCAATTCTGTTACCTATCTCATAGTTTTCCACTTTGGTTGCTGGTGCCTTCTTTCTTTATTTAATTGCCTTTTTTCCCTCCTTCATCTGCTTTGGTGTTTGTTCCTGTTGCTTTCTGTATCCTTATCTCCTCGTTGGTCTTTGTCTAGGACTTATACTTTTTATATTTTCACTTTCTTTATGATGGGAGAGTGTCATCCTGTTTGGTTTTGTTCGCTAGTCCCTAAATTCACAAATGAAAATCCTTTCTTTCTTCTCTTCCCAGGCAAATAATGGGAAAGTCTAGAGAACAGTGGAGCAGCTGAAAAAAAAATCAATGTGATGAGAGACTTGAAGTCATTTCAAAAGTGGAGAATCCCTAATTTAATCCTAATCAGCTCACAGTATCTCCTCTGGTTGACATTTGGACAGAAAGTGAATAGTGATGAGAGAAGAAAAACGTGTATTCTTAGGGCATAATAAACAGCCTGAGCTGAAAAAAATCAGAGCTACAGTTGATAATGGGAACTTTTTGAGGTTCAGTAAATGATTCATTGTCTCCCTATCAACAAGACCTGGTCTACATCAATATCCAAAAAGGAATAAACAGGGGAGTGACAAAAACCTTTGTAACAACCTTCAGTTGTTAAGGTTAGTTGTGAATGAAGACTGCAAATATTCCACTCTGACATTTCTTAAAGCCCTGATTAATAAAGAGTCAAAGAGAGCTTGTCTCTGTCAGATTTAATCTAGAACCTCACAGAGCTGACACTTTTTTCTTTATTTTATTAGCAGAGTCTTCTAACTTGAGCAACTGTTATATTAGTAGATGAAAGGTACAGAATTAACTTGGAGTTAGATACTCCAACTGCTGTTTGAAATGCCATTAATCTAAACAAACTGATAAAATACTCTGAAAGGGTCTTTATATGGTTTAAGAAGGAATTGTTCATATGAGAAACAACTGACAAAGAAAAAAAGGATACACATGCATGAATTTAAATGGCGTTTATTACAATAAAATTTGGATTCAGGAAGGAGAATCAACACACCATTGTGGCATTTTGCCTGGACAAGACATTGGCACTAGTTCTGGGCACCCTGCACTACATCTTGTAGTACTGTAGATCACCTAAAGGGAGAGGAAGGGCGAAAAGACAGAGCAAGTAAAACAAGTCTTAGAGTCAGGAAAAACTCTATAAATGGAAACCCTGACTCAGCAGAACTGGGGGAGGAAGGAAGCAAAAGCAAGGCAAAAATGTGGGGCTTGTTTCGACTTCTGGTTTTGATGAGAATCAATATGAGAAAGATTGGAGCACTTGCTCCAATAATAATATATAGTGAATATATAAAAATAAATAACAGCATAATAGTTTCCCAAAAAACATAAGGTATGGAGTTTGGCTGGGAGATAGTAAAGGATCCAACATACATATAAATGTTCTTAAAAAAATACGGATAAATTTCTAAGGACCAGGAGAATGAAAGGGTCTGAGTCAGAACAAAAGGCTTACTGTAGCTACCAGAGTGGTCTTAGTTGACATGACAATGTTAACAAAATAGCCTAACAGCTACCTGTTTGACACAGACTGATATCTATAAAAAGGAGAAACACATATGCGTCAGCATAAGAAATGCAAAAGCAAGCAGAACTATTAAATGAGGGCACTGGAAGTTTCTGCTAGTGCCAACACTAATTCTTTTGCTGGCCTTTCTTCATAAAAATTCTGTAAGATAAATTTGGCAATTTAGCACATGGAAGATGTAAATAATAATTTAATCTTTCACTTTAAAATAGAAAGTTTTAGAGGTAAAATCTCGTCTTCCAGAAATATATTTTTCCCCTTTTAAAACTGGGAATTGTTAGTATTTTACTTAGTTCTATTTATTTTTTAAGAACATAAAATTAGTAACATATTCTTGATTTTGCTTTGGATTTTGTTGTTGGTTTTGCTTCGATTTGGTTTTATTTATCCAATGTCCTAAATGGTTTTCAATAAAATTTTAGACGTAGAGAAAAGGATGGATAATTCTATGATTTCAAAACTAAAATATAATATAAAAAAGTAAATTATTCAGAGAAAAGATGCCTTAAATTTGTGACTGGTTTTGAGCTGAAACACAAATGGGTTTTGAGCTAAAACATGTTTGCTTATGTTGTCAGTAATACCTGGCACATTTATTACAGAGAGACTGCGAGATATCTGAGAATGTTGTCAGGCCAGGATCAGGCACTGGTGGGGTGCTCAGCTCACCCATATGGGTATTCTCTCACCAGATGGGGAAAGCACTCATTCTGCTCCTTCTGTGGTCCTGTAGACCACTGAGACAGGTCCAACTCCTATGCATGGTCAGACGAGCCAGTTTGGCTTCTTGTTCTGGCATGTTTGGTTTTCCATGCCCTTCTTATTTACCAGAGCTTCATCCCAGAGTCAAGTACAGAGACAAATCACCTACCTGTAATTGTAACAGTATTTGATAGAAAAGAATATTAAGGATTAATTGTAATTTTACATATTTTTACAGTCATTTTTCTCTCTGCTTTTACAAGTTGGACCAAAGAAATTAATTTTAATTTTATAGTCAGTATGAGTCTGTAGATTAAGTACCAAATTCAAACCGTTGGAAGTACTTGAGTGAGGAGCCAATACCAAATCATATTTAACACTGGAGCATGCTGAAATTTTAAAGATCTACTTATTAATCTACTGAAAATGGTTTTTTCTCTGTAAGGGGAGTAAATTTTAAAAATGTAGGCATAATCAGGGAGTCAGATGTTTTAGGAGAGCAATTCACCAGCAGAGAAAAGGTAGCTGATGTCTCCAGTAATTTCAGTTAATTTCTCCTATTTGGCTCAGCAGCACTGATCAGGTAACCCGTACATTTAATTCTTGGTGGCCTCAGCAGGGAGTGTAGGTGAAAGGATGATTTATCTTGCTTAAATACAAGAGATTAAAAACTGTGAGTATTAACTCCCCTTTTAAACACTATGTTTAAAGCTTGCTTTGATTCAGAGTTCCTAAGAGAAAATTAACCACGAGTTGCTAGAGAAAAGATTTTAATATAATTAAATCTTTGGACATACTGACATTATCAACATTTTAAAATATCTCTGCAGATACATGCTGATCTTGCAGGCTCTCAACACAAGGGAAAGATATATTTATTAAGTGATCAAAAATTCCATTTTGTGGCAGTTTCTCACAATTCCACTTATAATTATTGTTAAATAAACATATACATATTTTTTTCACTTATGCAAACAAATGAATAGCTGTCACAAAATGATTATACAGTTATATTTCTAACAGTGGAGCTTTCCGAAATTCCATACTATTTCTGTCCTTATGAAGACACACAAGATAGAATTTTCTGATGATTTTTACCAGAACACTACGGTAGGCTAATCATTTCCTAAATAATTCTATTTTTAACTTTGTAAAATATATGGTTTTGGCTAATAAAAAATTGCTTTCTGAGCATAAACACATGAAAGACTATTTTAGTTGACACAAAGAGCCAGAAATATAATGGATTAAATGCCTCAATTTAGCCCAGTACAATTGCAGAAGGGATGCATTTTATTTCTCTGTTTAAAATAGATCTGAATTTATTTCATTGATTTCAATGCAATGTTAATTTTGTGATGAACATTTAACTGGTAATTAAATTTACTGGTTAAATTGATGAACTTATTAAGTACTAGTAAATTTGGAAATATATTTCCTTGGAACTGTGAACAGAGTTTGGGTNTAAAGCTACTTTGAATACTTCACTGCAAGCTGAGGTAGCTAATTAGAGACAACTGCTGAATACGACACCTTTTTTCAAATCAGTATTCAATTCTAAGTCCTTAATTAAAAAAAAAAAGAAAAATATCAACATACTTTTTGATGTTTACACACAGTATATTATGTCTTATGCTCAGAAATTTCTTTCAAAAAGAAAGAAGAAAACAAGATATTATCCAAGTTGCAAAGTAAAATAATTGCAAGTAAATGTCAGGGTTTGCATTGCCATTTTCTCATCCACCTATATATGCACCATATCACTGCCACAATGCACGTTGTTTAAAATTAATTATGGTTTCCATGTGACTTTTCAAGGACTGACATGAAAAGTACACAATGAAGAACTCATATAGTTAGGTCCAAACCTTTTGCTTTATAAGCAAGTATTAAATAATTTTTTCCCAGATTCTTCTATGCAGAGTTAGGACTCTGAGGAAATCAATAACCCTTCCTGGCCCTGACAAGCCTCAGCTGTTGGGACTGCCACCCACCACTGTCCATGGTTCCTGGGCCTCTGTTTCAAACCATCCTGAGGCATCCAGACCCTGCTGCAGCTCTGTCCCTGTCCCTGCCTCCTGCGTGAGCCTCTCAACCCTACTCTGTGGGGAGCTTAGCTGGCCCTGTTTCCTTTTGCTCACAGATGCACTGTCTGGAGGCACCCTGGACCTGGTTCATCACTGGCTGTGTAGGGTGCTGTGTTGGACCCTGAGGGAGTCCCAGCTCTGCTCTCCATGCTCAGCCTCTGCAGGGCTGTGCCTGAGAGCACAGCCTGAGTAGGGTCTCCTTGGCTCCCAGCTTGTGCCCTACACGGAGCAGCTCTTTTCCTGCCACTCCCTAAGATAAGGCTAGTACAGTGAATTATTTACAAGTTGCACTAAAGACCATTTTCATAACATGGAAAAGGTATCATCAGATGACTCCAAATGGCTTTTCAAAGCAGTTGATTTATGTGATGTTTTATCGGTTCAAGCATACCTTCTGCTAACTTCATTAGTGCATGGGATTTCTTATCACTATTGTAAACAAAACCCTTTTTTCTCAAGCTGGGCACTCAGAAAGCTGAAAACATATTATCAGCTTAGCTGAAATGATTCATCTAGTACCACACAAAAATAATGAGAAAGACAGAAATTTGGAAAAAATTGAACAGGAGTTTTAATCTGGAAATGAAATGCTTTTATTCTGAATCGGAGTTGGAAGTACTAGCTACTTACCAAAATAAGGTCTAGACAGTGTTTTTAAGAGCAATCATTTATCTTGAGGGGAGCTAGTTGCATAAATGTGAAAGAAAGGGTACACAAAAATCACAAATATGCATTGGGAGGGCAACAAGAAAGCTCTAAAAATAGACAGTGTCTGTTACATGACCCAGTGATACTTCCAAGTATGAAATTTTGCGGAAAACTTGTTTCAAGTACAAGAAGTAACAGTCTTTCTGCAAACAAACTTATTTTGTAGGTAATTACAAATATGATTTATGAAAAAACAATTTTTTTGGCAAAGATTTCACTGTGTTACGCTATTTTGTATTTACAGTTTGAGGCAAAGATTATCAAGTGAAAGATATAAATCAAGCATACACGGTAACACAAAGATGCAATGGAAATACTGACTGCGCTTTCCATAATGGTCATGTCTGACATGCTTCTTTTCCATCTGTTATTGTTTAGCTGCCATTTAAGTGCCAGGTAAATCAGTTAAAAGCTGTTGAGTATTTGCTGAGGACATTCAATGACTGTAATTTCAATAAGATTTAATTCTGAGGAGACCAATTAGACACAGTACAAAACTGGACAAGGAGGGTGTCAAAGGTGATGAGCTTCACAAATAGTCAAACTGCAAAATCATTTAGTTCATACAAAAGTTATTCCACAATATCAAAGTAAAAACACAGAAGTAGTGACTTTGTCTGTCCAAGACAATTTTTTTAGTGGTCCAGTTAGATATTTTTTCAAATACACATGTGTAGGCCTCTGAAAATATTTTTGTCTGTTACAAAATTAAAGGGAGGCTAACAAGTGTCATCTGATTGCACTTTCATTAATTTCACTAAATAAAATGACAAAATCCATTGTCATGCTAGAATAATAGTTTCCACAAGCAACTGTACCTCAGTAAAACTTCACTTATTTGTAAAAACAAAACTCTGGGAAACATCACCTCACTAATTACTACAGCAATCTGAGAAAATAAATGTCACCATGAAAGATTTAGTAAAGCTTGCATAATTTCACTATCATGCTTTCTTAATTTAAAAGCCAATTCTCCACTCACACAAATGTGTACTATTCTTCCACACCCACACTCTGGAAAGATCTTGTAAGTCTTGCAAAAGTGGTCTATTTCAAGACCTATATTGAGGCTTAATCATCTTTTCCTTTTTAAGTGCTGACTGATTCTATTCTCTTCCACGCAACTTCTTACACTGTTCTTCACCAGAATCTAATGGCATCCTAAATACACAATACTGAAACTTTTAAACATGACAAGTTTCCTTTACTTTCTTCTAAAAAAACATATTCTAAAGCTCCAGCATTGAGGAATTAGTTTGATTTTAAAAGAATCTTGCACACATATATCTATAAATGCATATATAGCTATCTATATATCTATGTATTCAGATATTTAAACATATGTGAAGGTACATGTGCACACAAATATATAAAGAACTTTTCAGCAGCTTGAACAAGACATAAAGAAAAATAATTCTGCCTTTGCAAGATAGTATTTGCATCTTCCCTTTACCCTCTTAGCTATCTTCACCTGTTTTCCCTGATGCTTATTTAAACTGTAACTCAGTAAGGACCATCAGTTCCTAACTGGAATAATAGTTTTATTCTTTAGCATTTGTGCAGAACATTGTTCACCTACTCCTTGAGATAGCAATTTAGAGTAGATTCACCAACAGAAGTTTTGACTGACAGTGAGGGTCTTTTCAGGCTCCTACATTTGAGAAAATCTGTTTTCTATTTTGAGGGGTGAATATAAAGAATAAAAACTTGTTGTGGAAGACAGCTCTCAAATCTTTTATCTGTGGGTTCCTTCTTTCCTGCAGCTGATACCAGAATTGCATCCAAATACTCATGGAACAGGAAATAGAAATGGAAACACAGAAGTACAAATAAAACCAATTTCATTAGAGATGCATTTCTCCATATCTGCTGACTGTAAACCATTTAAGAGGGTTTATATCCTGCACAAATTTGAGATGTAGAATTTTACTCTTCTAGTTTCCTTATAGTACCAAGTTACATTTTCCTTTTAGTGAACAGATGCCAGATTGTCACGCAATAGTTTAAAAAAATCATTACCAGTTTATCAACACCATACAATATTATGAAAATACATCCTTTTCTTTGGGCAGCATTATGCAAAGTAAAATGAAACTGGATGTTCCCTGATTAGGAACAGGTATTACATTCTTTATCACAGGATAAAACCATGGAAAGCCAGGGCTTTTCTGGGTAACTTGTTCCAGTATCTTACTGCGCTCTTTATACAGAATTTCTTTCTTATATCCAACCTTAATCATAGAACAATAGAAGAGGCTGGAATGGACCTTTGGGATCATTTAGTCCCAACCGCCCCCCACCCCAGGGACACCTTCCAGTCGACCAGGTTGCTCAAGGCCTTATCCAACTGACTTTGAACAGTGACAGGATTGGAGCCTCTTTGAGTGCCTAACCATCCTCATAGTAAAAAATTTCTTCCTAATATCTAACCTGAATTTCCCCTCTTTCAATTACACCCATTCCCCCTTGACCTATCACTACAGTTCCTGATGAAAAGTCCCTCTCTAACTTCCCTGTAGGCCCCCTTCAGATACTGGGAAGTTGCAAGTCTCCACAAAACCTTCCCTTCCCCAGGCTGAACAGCCCCAGCTTTCTCAGCCTGTATTTGTAGGGGAGGTGCTCCAGTCCTCATCTACATTACTGGTTCATGTCCAATTTCTCATCTACCAATATCCCCAAGTCTTTCTCTATTCTAAATCCATTGATCCCCTAGTCAGTATTGACACTGAGAACTGACCAGGATGTTACGCTTGGCCTCACTGAATTCCATGAGGTTCTCACTGGCCCACTCCTCCAGCCTGTCGATGTCCCTCTGGATAGCATCCCTCCCCTCAAGCAAATCAACTGCACCACTCAACTCGGTGCCATCTGCAAACTTGCTGAGGGTGCACTCAATCCCACTATCCATATCATTAACAAAGATGTTGAATAGTATTTGTCTGAATACAAACCCCATGAGGGACACCACTTGTTGCGAATTCTAAGTGGACTTTAAGCTGTTGACTGCAACATTTTGAGTGTGGCCACGTGGCCACTGTGTTATTCATCAAACAGTCCACCCAATCAAATACAAATGTCTCCTATTTAACAACAAGGATGTTGTGTGGTCATGCCAAAGGCCTTACAGAAGTCTAGGTAGATGACAAATTGACTCACAGAAGTCAAGGTAGATGATAGTAAAGGCAACTAGCAAAGGTATGACTAATATATCTGTTGCTATTGTAGAATTATGATATATTCCATAAGCTGCAGCCTTCCAGAACTGAACATTCTGGGATAAGGCTCTGATAGAAGATGTTCTGTGACACATCACACTGCTGATATCTCAAAATGATTTTTTCACTTTTGTAATCCCTTTTTGTTACAAGATGCTGATATACAAACACACACAAAAAAAGTTACCTACTCTATCTTAATTATGTTTTCCTGATCTTTATAAAAAGCCTCCTGTTGATAGGATTACAAAAGTTCCACTGCTACTAGATAATGCAAACTGAGACCTCCACAATCTCATCTTCACTTTACATTAATTTAACCATGCTCGTATGCTTCTTAATTAATTACATTTCGTAGAGACAACTTCTATGAGGGCTAGATTAATTTCAGCACATACTTTAACTAGAATTAAAGCACATGATATACATTTTGACACCTATGACTAATTAAAGGAAGCGCACCCTAAAGACTAAATAAGAAAGAATCCATAATTTAAAAACATTAGCTTTAACTATTTTATCATATATTTTTAATATATTAGTACAAGTTATATTGTAATAATATTTATTCTTTACCTTGTCCTAAAGTTTGCAGGGTGAGGATGCCCATCATATAATGACAAATAATCATATTCTTCTTCTAGAGCAAAAGACTGAAAGATGATCTGTATTCTGTTTCTTTCTTCTGCTATTATAACCCAGGTACAGTTTGCACCATTTGGATATCCATATGGGAAGCCAGGGCTTTCTATAGTACCATTAAGTCCTTTTAAAGTTCCACCACAGGTATAAATAAATCCTAAAAAATACCAAGGAAACAAAAGTTAGTAATCCATTTTTATATCAGCCTTCAATAGAATACATCACTAGAGTTCATGATTTCTGAAAAAATATCATAATGTTTCTTAACAAGTACTGCATTTAGAAAGGTAAAGCCTATGTTTTAATACAAATGCTGGCCACTTAATGCAAAACAACCCCACCCACCTAACAAATGTGTTTTCCATACTGTTTATCCAAAGACATATGGTAGCATCTTTGAAAATAAATATATATAACAACATCTATGACTAAATTTGTTTGCCTATAAAGCAATGTGTTAACATCAACTTCCTTATTTTATCAAAGGGAAGAGTAAATGAGTCTCTTTGGATACAGTTCTGATACAGGTTAAACCGACTAACCTTGTGCTTTTCCTCCATGCATTTTGGCTCTGGAAAAGGCTGAAAGTCTATTTATTATGAACAAGCTTTTCCCAAACATTAATTCTGGGTTATGAAACTCTGTACTTAAGGGCTCAATCTGAAATAGCCATCTGGTGCATCATTATATTATCTCATGTAAATATTAACAGTTTACATGTTTTGACTGACCCTATGTGGATGTTGTTTAACTGCAGTGATCAGGTAGGGCCCCAGAGCCGCTCCCTCACACACCACATCCACACCCCGCCCTCCCTTCCCCCACAGTGGGGTGGAGGAGAGAAAGAAGAGTAACAGTGAGAAAATGCTTAGGTGGAGACAAAGAGAGTTTAATAGGTACAGCAAAAGCTGTGCATGCAAGCAAAGCAGATGAAGGAATTCACTGGCTGCTTTGGCAGGTAGGTGTTCAGCCACCTCAGGAAAGCAGGCCTACATCAGGCCTAGTGGTTACATGGGAAGACAAACACCATAACCCTGAATGTGGTCCCTTCCTCCTTCTTTCCATTAGAGCCGTCCCTTCCTCCTTCTTTCCATCAGCTTTTATCATTGAGCATGCTGCCATGTGTTCTAGGATATCCCTTTTATTGGTTGGGATCATCTGTGTCCCAGCTGTGTCTCCTCCCAACTTCTTGCCCATTCCCAGCAGTATGAGAAGCAGAGGAGGCCTGGTTGGTGTGTAAGTACTGATAAAATATTCTTGTGTTAGCAACATTATTTTGGTCACAAATCTAAAACATAAGACCATAGGATCTACCATGAAGAAAATTAAGTCTATCCCAGCCAAATTCAATATAGTGGGCCAAATCTGAAAGGTTGCTCTGCTGATAGAACATTTTTAAAATGAACATCCTCAACTGTCAGAAATTACCCCTACATTCAAACCCTAATTTCTCTTAGACTATAACAAATTTCCTTTCTATATAGAAAATCCATTTTCTGAGAAAAACAAGACAACAAGAATAATTGTAAAAAGGTCTCTCCCAAGTCACTGTGCCGTGGCAGTGCAGGTCCTTTTCTGTGCTTTTGTTTCAAGTTCTAATGCTCAGTTATGACAGTTACTTTTGGGACTCCAGCATATTTCTTATTTTCCACCAGCTTTGTAGTCTGACTGTAGGTCTACATCCCCTCTCCAGGCTTTCTGCTCTCTTATCACTTAAATATTAGATCAGCTTTCCTGCTTTTTCTTTTGCACCCCTGAAACTTCTCTTCCCACAGAATGCTCAGAGCAAGTCCCCTCTTCTAGTGGAGGGATTTCATCTGAGAGAAAGCACAACGCGCTGAGTTGCTCTTTCACAGAAACACGATATACATTTCATAACAAACTACAAACAAACAAACCAAACGCCAACTCTTAAATTATACACACATGTATATATTTGAGCTCATTAAATCATCTTCATGGTACATTCACAAGCTTGTCTTCACATTGAGCATTTAAATGTACAGAGACCCCTTTCCCTGAAGTACTAAGCAGAAATCTCTTGAGATTTTACACTTTGTATTGCTATGCTATAAAGTAACTTTTCTTGACAACAGAAGAGTGGCATGTACAATATTTTTGTCTCAGCTTTTTCATATATATTTCCAAGGGTGAGAAAAGATGCCTCTTACAAAGTGTGACTACTCTTTTAACACAAATATCACTGTATCATAGATATATAGGACAAAATGGGAAGGGAAGAGCCTCTTAGAAAGTAATTAGGATTTTGTTTATCTCATCTGACATGTATAGCAAATTTTACCTTCTACTGCAAATTAGATAAGAAAATTCATTCTCATATCAGTGCCTGCACAACTTTCATTGTTAGGAGTCTGTTTTATTTATCTCTTTCTGCATCTCTCTCATATACTTGAACAATTTTTAAATCTTCTTTATGTGTTGTTATTTATTATATAAGCTCAGCTGTTTTATTTAGCACTTTAAAATCTTTTGGAATACAGTTTGTGCACAAGTCACTTTAGAAAATCATACTATTTACTCATCATAAGATCTACATCCTAGAACTTTAACACTTCCTACCAAATACAATCACTGGGATAACTGTTTTTAAATAGCTGTGTGTACATATTTATCAATCCAGTTTTACTAGAAATCTCTTGCTGAGACCTACTTCAATAGAATTAGAGAAAAAACTTAGAGAGAGGCTTGAAAATTAAATAGCGTACACTGTTAATTTTCATGCATCTCTCGAGACCAAGTGTGGAAAGCACAGTGTAAACTATGACACAAGATCATAATACAGCTCGATAATTCAGAACCTTTGTTGCTGTACCTATTTCATTAATATTTCCAATTACATATGGACTATTCTGTTAAGTCAATACAAACTTTAAAGAAAAACTCATTTATAATAGGACTTCTGTTACCAAAATAAAATTATATTTAAAAAACCCAATAAACCAACCAACCAAACCAACACCAGAGCCACAACTGTGAGTGAACAGAGCCTTGTGAAACAACATGCTTCTTATTAAGGAGTGCAACTCTTCATATTTGATCTAATAATTAGTCCTATTCATACTTAGATATGAAATGTAAACATCCGTGACATATAAAAGTTCCAATTACCCCTTTTATTCCATGTTCAAACTATAACAAAAGAGAATTATTCATATGCTGCAAGATGATATAACTTGGATGTTTTTCAGAGATGACTAGCAGAATGTAGCACAGCTATGCACGTGTCAGAAGATACACTTTTAATTCCAAGGTTTGAAAAAAAACCCCAAACTAACCAACAGTGAAGTTTGATTTTGATAAGTCTACTCTTTTAGGCTGTAAAATAAAAAATCATGCCAACAGAATCCATGAGCACAACATGCACTTTAATCTCTGCATTCGTATGTTAATACATCCTGTGATGCTCTTCACCTTGGCAGTCCAACTCAGGTATGAGAAAATAGGCAGCAACTGAGTGGTCTGATCAAATGTGGAAAACATGACATTTATTTTCAAGAGGTAAAATTCATGCTGAAACAACTAGTAGCATATACTGTGATCTTTTTCATTTAGATTTCAGAACCAGCATTCCAAGCAGAATTTACTTGCAAACTGCTTTTCATTAAAAGGAAGGTTTTATTCAAAGCACACAACAAAGAATTTGGAAAAGCTTGAAGTTAGACTAGAAAAGAAAAATTCTTGTTGAAATAAGTGTGAAGACGAATAACACCACTCATGATATTCTCTTAATAGCTAGTATGATTCAAAGTTTCTATTGCATTGTTTCCGACCAGATTTTAAAATTCAGATGTTTAATTCTCATCAATTTTACATGGATAAATACTTCTTGAAATCAGAAAACACAGCTCCTCTTCCTGATTTCAGTCATTCTTTGATTCATTGTGGGATTATTGTGAGCATCAGTAACACCAGTTCTTAATCCATTTGTTCAGCTTTCATTGCCTTCTAACAAAGGAAGTAGTACTTACATCACATCCATTCCCCTTGCCCTTGAATGTCCCATAATTGTACTCACTCAATACTCAACAAGATTGTCTTCTGCTTTTTCTCTTCCTCCTGACCATTTAATTATACTGTTTAATAACTTATTTCCACACCTTTCACCTTCCAAGTACTCCACACCTTTCATTTAATCTTAATCTTCCTTGTTTAGTGTGTTCTATAATAATAGTCATTACCATAAGATAATTATGACTGAGTCTGCATTGATTAACACACTTGTACATTTCTAAGTTGCTTGTGTATTTCCTTTTAAATAAGTTTTTAATACTTGCTTTCTTTTATTTTAAGAGCAAACAAAAGAAATGGAAGATGATTTGTTAATATGCTGCATTTTTCTTCAGTTTCTTTTCTGATAACATTATCGCCTTTCATTTCTTTCTCTTGCACCTATCTTAGAACATAGTCAATCCTATTTCAAAGTATTCCTTAGCCATGTTATCCATTTTCATGTGCCTTTTTTTGTGCAATATACCTATTTGCAAAATTATTCTTGTCCCCATAAGTGGTAGTTCTCTTGCATTCATAATACATCTACTTTATTCACTTGTCTCTCCTCATGCTCATTGCATGTTTCTGCAACACCTTTTTCTGTTTGTGATCTTTGATCACCTGACGGTATTTGGCAGCAAAGAGTAGTTATTTTTCATGCTGAACATAAATCAGTATGGACTGTTCTGCTAATTCTTTTCTGTTTTGATGGATTCTCTTTCTGTTCACTTGTAATATCACCACCTTAGTTTTAATGGTTTCTCTATGTTCGTCCTTTTTGTTAGCACTTCAAAGAACCTACTGGAGTGCAACAGAGAGAGATTTCACTGTGATGTGAACCCAGCCCTATGCTGTGAATCATTTTCTTCTGCTATCAATCTTACCCAGTTTTGGAAAATATATACTCAGTATTTATTTCTATCTCAACTTTAATTGTCCTGGCATGCCTCACCCCCAGATCTTTGAGCCCATTTATAAAAATGAGAATAGGATGCTCTCATCACATGTAATAACTGCAATTTACTTTGAAGTGTGTTTGAAATTTACCTTTTTATCACTTCTCGTCGTGTCTTAATTCTCTTTAATTTATGCTTTTCCATTTCCCATTATGCCTGTTTTCTGCGTAAATTGAGCCTCCTTTCACTAACTTTAACTTCCAATACAACAAAGTTTTATTGACTTTTTCACATGAATACAAATATGAAAAGTAATCCTCTCTTTTATGGAACTGGGCTTAGTTCCTTCCTGCTCTCCACCTTTTTGTCTTCCTCCCTCAAGTGTCCAACAGCTTGCATGCTTCTTTCTTATTCTACTGTGTTTTCATATGAAAAGACTGGTGACTTTTACACTAAGGACACTCACTGGTGCCCCATCCTACCAGGACAATATAACCCCCCTTTCTTCACAAGTCTTCTCTTTCCCCTGTGCTGGCATGGGAGTTGTACTTATAAGCAACAACCCTGCACCACAGCACACTGGGACAGAAGTACATTGCACCTGGGTAGCTGTTCACAGTGGGGTAGGAATCCACGCCAGCCACAAGGCCTTAGAGCTGCTGCTATTTCCAAAAAGACTGTCTTGTATTCTCTGTGTCTGTTTAACTCAATATTCTGTACTTCAAAGAATCCTCACTTGTATCTCAGCTCCAATAGCAGCTTTTATAATGAGCTTTCTACCAGCTAAGAAAAGTCTACATTTAATATTTTGCCTGACCGCATAAAAAGTTCCCAAAGTAATAAAAACTTAGAATCATAAAATATTCTAGGTTGGAAGGAACCTTAAAGATCATATATTTCCAAACCCCTGCTGTGGGCAGGGACACCTTCCTTTAGACCAGATTGCCCAGCCTGGCCTTGAACACTACAAGGATGGAAAATCCATAACTTGGGGAATCCTGCTCCAGCATCTCACCACCCCCACAACAGAGAATTTCTTCCTAATATCTAATCCTCTTTCAGTTTAAATCCATTTCCCTTTGTCCTATTACTACACATCCTTCTAAAAAATCCTACTCCAGCTTTCTTGTAGACTTCCTTTAGGTACTGGAAGGCTTCTACAAGGTGTCCCTGGAGCCTAAACCACTCCAACTCTCTTGGTTACAACTTCTGTCTTGGTTATGTCTATCATTTTGGGTTGTTTTTACTTTCTATTTTTGTAAAAAATTCTTGGGGTTTTTTTACATATAATGCTTATTTCCTTGATTGTAGACTCTTTTCTTTAGCCCCAGGAAATCTGAGACCTGCTTAATAAAGCCTTATTACAAAAACAAACAAAAAACCACAGAAATCTTGTGTTTGTGAAGTGCAAAAATAACATTGAAGAACCTCTCTGAATATCGGCTCTTAGGAAATCAAAGTAATTGAGGATTTCTTAACTAAATTGCCATTTTATTTCAATTGGCTCTTAAAATAATTTGCTTTCTCAAACAGGATATTCCGATGCCTATTCTGTGCAAAACTTACTGGAAATTGGGACATGATGAAATTTAGTCACCATTAAGTTTTCAAAAGAAGTTTAAGTTTTATCTGTGATTTGTATCGTTTTAGGGCTATGAGAAAAAGTAGTACTTTTTGGCAAATAACTGAGTAAGATAGATTGTCTTGCCTTTGCATAAGCTATAACAAGGTACCAAAATGACTTTTCCAATCTTTTGGTAGGGTTGACTGGAAGCTCTATAACTTAATCAGTGGAACTGGCACAGAATACCAGTCAAAAAGAAATGATCACTGTATATTATCACCACATTTGAAACACTTTCTGGAGGTACTGCTTTTCCTGAAGAGAGTAATTTTTTATCTCTGTTTCAGACGCACTTTCTAAAAGAGGTTTAGAGGTATTTTTTAGTCTTGTCTTCCACTTGTCTCAGTTGTTAAAACTACTAGAAGGACAAAAGTTTCTGTTCTCTCCTGTCAACACTGAGTGTGTTATTCTTTAAAGAAACATAAGGTCTAAAAAACAGTAGGACTGCTCATGTTCACATGGAAGACATCCTGAGCAGCAGAAGGCTTAACTGGAAAGGTGGCAAAATAAGAACGTGGATCTCATGTAAAAAAAGTACCCATACCATTTTTATTACATGTATTGAAATAAATATTTATTGCCATTGTTTGTATTTCTTCTCCAACAGAAAACTGTTTGTCATTTCCTATAACTGAAAACAAAGAGGGTTTAACTTCAGCAGTGTTGTCAGTCTCTGAGGAATTTTAAAAAAAAGATGAAACATAAATCTAGCAACCTCTAAGTCATTCAACAGAAGATTATCACCTTGACAGGAAAATAGAGGGGTTTTTAACTCACCTTTAGGCATTTAATTACTTTGGTTTATACATAACTCTCTGACATGGAATAGTCTTCTGCTTCTATTTTAAAAGCATTGCTAGCACAGACGAAAGTCTGGTTTCAACAAAGTCAGCTGAAATATACCCAGGATTTTATCCCCAGTATGTAATTAACTTTCCTTCTAAGGATATTTCAAAACTACTCTCCTATTCCTCATAATATCTCAATGCCTTGTAGACAAGGGATCATCTGTTCCAAAACAACTGCCTCCTTCCTCATGCAGCCAGATAAGGGTAATCTCTCAGATGTGACAAGCATCTGGGCAGTACAACTAGACATAAAAACAAGAGAAGACATTTGGAGTCTCATCACGGAACAAATTAAAAATACTCCCTGGGATTGAAATCCTGCCATATTTAATACCCCTTATACATGCTAACACTACAGACTTGCAGGGCAATCATATTTTTTTTGTTTGGGGAGAGTGTAGATAGATATTAAAGGGTTTTGAGGTTTTTTTAAAGATAATTTTTATTTCAAATAATTGAATTTCTTGTCTCAGTGGCATTTGGCCATCCTGCTTCTCACTCCTGTGTTTAAGAATAAACGTTTTGAGCCATGACTTCCTCATTTTAGGAGAACTAATTGTGAAAAGTGTCTTCATTAGCATTCTGAACTTGCAGTCTTTTTTCTTTGTATATCTGCTGTTCCTGAAATTCTTCCACTTGAAAAGTGGAAAGTAATCATCATACAATCAGAAATTGTGTCAGAAATCTTCCCAGCAGCCCTAAAGAGAACACCATATCAAAGGCATGTCTGAAAATGAATTCACGCAAATTTTGTGTTTGATAACATAGGAAATTTATTCTGTGGAAAAGATATGAACAGAGATTCCATTGCTAATATAAGTTATTGAAAGAATCATATTTATTTTACATTTCCTTTTCACCTTTCCTTTCTCTGCAAAGCTAACCACATGTCCAAAGATGTTTACTGCTCTTTATATGCTGCCTTTTTTTATTCAAATATGTGATCTGAAAAACTGCTAATTTCATAATTAAATTGTGATATTTGTAAATTTAGCTTAGAACTGTTTCCTAGCAAGTCAAAATGTCAGGGAAGACCACAGAATACTATGTACTGACAACAGTATTTTGAAATATTATGTCCTTTTAGAAATAAAATCTTAAGTTGCAGAGATTTCCTAATTGATTTTCAAATAAAATACCTTAGAGTAAAATTTTCATTTTATTAAAATTTGCTGATAAATAGTCAATTCTTTTCATGAGAACTTCATCAAGACAATTGTAAAATACAACCACTGCAGTAGCAGATCCAACTATAGCTTCTAAAGTAGTTTATAATTTACTTTGCTGTAAAGTACGGATATTTGGGTCTCTAGGATAGATAGATAACAGGGCTTGGAAAAATTTTATTTGCAAAAATATAAAGAGTAAATTAAGTTGTCCATATCAGAATAATGAGATAACTGTACTGTAAAATTGGTAAATAAGAGAATTCTTAATTAAGGGAATCAGTCACTTAATAAGGTGTTTGAAGAGTCTTTGCTCTTGGCAATAGTGGAATATAAGGAAATTCCCTCTGTAAAATAATGATTGTAACATAAGTAACTTCTGAAGAAATTAAGATATATTTAGTACTACACTATTAATTTAAAGTTCAAATGTCCCATAGCATTAATTAGTTTTCAAATTAATTGCAATGTGACAGGAAAACAGACAATGCTGAGCCAAATTCCCTAAATTTAAAGCCCATTGGAATACAGAGTACACCTCTGTCATGTACCTGGTTCATGAAACTCTAGGATCTGAGATATAGACCACTCTAAAGAAATTTATACGCAGACATAATCTAGTGAAGAGAAGAAAAGAAAGGAGGAGAGGGGAGGAGTGGGGGAATGGAAAGGGAAGGGAAGGAAAACATAGCACTATTTCCTCTGGTATTGAAATATTGCAGCAGTTTCGGGTAAGTGACAGAAAAGATTATTGTAAATCTAAGTAATCTGCTGAAATTCATATGCAACTTTAGAGAAAGAAAGAAACAGTTCCCATAAGCCCTTTAAAACATCATCGATTTAGTCAAACTCAAAAAGGGAGTGGGGAGCAGGGGTAGAAAAAGTCAGAATGAGGATAAAATTTTTAGTAAGCATTCAGATAGTAAATAAGCACTATTATATAAATACAGTGCTGGTTTGAAGCTACTTCAACAGGACTAGAAAAGATTTTGAAGACGCAGTGCTTAGCAAGTAAGGACAAAATTAAGGCTCTGTCTAAAGTTTCTGGTGATAGTAATTGAACATAGGAATGTCTCAGTATTTACTGTACACTACCACAGACAGTCTTCCTATATTCTGTTTCCATCTTCCAAAAAGTAAAAGATAGCCTTCTATGGCAGCTCAGATTACCTCAGACATAAACAGCCTAGAAGTTCTCCTCATTCACTCACAGGGATGACATTCAGAAGGAATATAATTTAAAAAAAATAAAATCGTTCCAATCACATGGAAATTCAGACCTTTGAGACTCTGCTATAAACTTGAGGAGAAATAATTACCCAACTAGTGTTTCATGCTTCTGAAACATTACCTTCTCCAGTGAAATGTCACCTTTCGCAGTGAGACATATATAAAATAATGTCAGTAGCTACTCTGTGATGCCATTACTGTAGAATTTGGACCATTGTACCAAATGCACTCCATGTACTCTACAACAACCTAAACTATCTGAAGATAGCAAAATTAAAGTTGTGTTGACAATGAAAGGAAGCAGCAGCAGGAAAATCCAACTATAGTCTTTGATATACTCCAGACTCCAGGGGGCTTTCTGCTTTTCATTTTCTAGATCACATAACAGTGAAAAAAACCCAAAAACCACTTGAAAGAGACACAGACTATATAAGGTCAACTGAAAGCAGGAAGCAAAAAAGAACTTCTCATGAAGGATTTGGCATTATGGGACAGTTTCTATCAGTTCTTAAAAATGAAGGGAGCATAAATATTTAATTGCAGGGAGGATAAATATTTAATGGCAGCACTGGTGTCTTCTTTTCCCTGCTCCACTGAAAATAGCAAACAGAGACACAAACAAAAACCCAACCACACCAGCTCAGCATCAAAGAAAACTCCATTTGGTCTCCAGAACTGACCAGTTACCCTTTTCCATATTCTTGCAAGCAACATCTTTTGGCCAAAAATGCTGGATCACCTGAACTGGGGATGCAGAAAAAAAGTTAGACAAAAATGTTATGTGAAAAGTCAGACTGAAGAAAGGAGTTTATACAAAATGTTTAAGGATGGGGAAAAAAAAACCCAAAGGAATAAAGTTAAACAGTACAACACTAAAGTAACAGAGACAGGAAGAAAAAATGTTTAGGTAAGTATCTCTGACTTGGATAGCATAGTTTAACTTGGAATGTAAAATTGTTTTAAAGGACAGTTATACAATTTTATTTTAAAAAATTATTCTTGTAAATACTGAGATATTGTTAGCAAAATATCTTCATGTTCATTTGTACGGGAAAAAGGAATCTGGCATACTACTTACTTTCTGCCATATCTGCTGACTGTAATTTGGACAGACTTTGCTAATGTGCTAGGTATTGTGTATTCACTAATGCCTCTTACAGACTATTACGCTATAACTACTCCCATGCCAACAATTTATGCATGGGAAAAATGCAGATGTCTAGACTGAGTCTTTCTTCTTGGGTTTCAGCTTATATCAGCACAAAAAAAAAAGAAAAAAAAAGAGAAAGTGCTGATTATTTCTCGAGACTTAATGACAATTTGTTGTATAATAGCCCAAGGCATAGCCTCGGACATTCAGTTCCTCCCTCCCAGTCATTAATACTCATCAGGGTCCAGTAGTTTTTTTGATCAAGTAAGAAAAACACGTCATTTTCCATTAAATTGGGTGACTTTACATCTTTAATTGATGTGTTCCCAGGTTTTAGCTTATTTCACCTTTTGGCAACTGTTACTCCAAGTGTCTCATCCATTCTGCAGTACTGATGTCTGCTTTCAGTAGCTAATATTTCTGAAATTAATCAGTACCCTCCATTTTTAAAAAATTGCTGGTAATATTGCCAGTGGCTTATCATGAATAATCATCCCCTCTGACATGACAAACTAGCTCTAACAGGAAAGCTATTACTTTGAAACAAATTGTACTGCATTGAAATATTCCCAGTAGTAAAGAATCTCAGTAGAGTATTAAAGCTTGTTCAATTGAAAACAATGAGGAGAGAGACCTTTGTGTCTTCCTCAGGTCATATTCTATTTATTAAATATGAGATAATAGCAGTGTCTTACCTAACATAATTTTCAGGAGGGAGGCACTTTTTTTATACTTTGATTTATATTTTGGCATTAAAAAGTAAGCATTGGATTCTCCTGGCACCTTAATATAAATACGAGGGACCTCACCTCTTTCTTATGCCTTTTTTCCCCCTAACCAAAGATATGTTATTGTTAGTTACTGATTCCTTACTTCTTAGCAACAAAGGAAAATGTCTGCTTATAAGAGAGCAAATATGAATATAGAGACAGCCTTTCTCATGGGCAACATTTTAAAAATATTTGATTTCTGTATATATGCACTTGTGTGAATGCAGATAGACAGACATACAAAGGCAGGAAACACACATACCTATAATATTTCTCTAGGAAATTAAATATTCTTTTTAATAGCCCACAATGATCACTGTGGTAAGGAAATGCTCAGTCTCACTCAGCATATGGTATAGGTGTAGAGTTTGGATTGAGTTTTGGTAAAAAGATGCTAGAGAAGCAGGGCATGGTAAATGACTGCACCAGAGGGAAAAAGCTTTGTATCGAAGTACCCATCTCAGAGGAGATGAGACCACCTTGTGTGGCACTGTCTCTTCAATGATGGTTGGTGCAGTTGGAAGCAGAATTGATCAGAATGTTTGGATATAACTACTGATCTCTCTTTTTTTCCTTCCATATAATAAACATTTGTTAAATCTTCTTTGAATGTGTATCCAAATATATTTTTTTAGGGTTCCTTAGTGCCAATATGAACTTCTGGTCTAACTGAGAGTGACATCCCATGTAATAGCTAGCTGTTCACAGTAATTACTGGGGTATACTAAACTCAATTTCAAGTCCTCGATCTCTGTGTTCTCCCAATTTATGTGTCCCACAGAATATCAGACATAGGTTAATTGCAAGTCAGCTTCATTCTCATATCTTCTAGAGTGTCTTAGTTCTCATTAAAGTTTTTACTTAGGATTGAATCCAAATTTGCAAATTGTGTTTCTGTTAAAGCAGATTTATTTTTCAGCATTAACTGTATGTCCAGTAACTTTTCTGCTAGTATATCCAGAGTCCTCCAACTATGGAATGCAGTCCAGGGGTTTAAGTCATCTTTATGTTCCAGTACTGACATTTATTCTTCTCTCATCTGCTTGCAAATGAGATATAAAGAGCAGAATTTGATTAAATGTGGGTGTTTACAATGTCCTAACAGCAAGGTTCCTGTTATTATCAGTCGAGTCCTGGACAATAGATTCAGTGATGCTTAGTCGTGTATATCAGACTGCAATCAAATAAACTGACTCCATACAGTTTCCATTGGCTATAACAGAAATTTGAGTATCTAGATCAACTTAGACGCCTGTTCCCCAGGTGCCTAACATCAAGTGAAGGAATCCTGCCTAAGACACATCTATAGTTTAGATCTTTCCAGTTATTGTATTATTGCCTGTTTTCTTCTCAAGCAAGACAAGGACAGGAGTAAATTCAGGGAAAAGTGGACAATTACTTATCAACCTCAGTATTTACTTGTAATTTTACCTGTAAGGTTCACAGTGTTTTCTTTTCCTCTGCCTTTTCTGAAAGAGATGAGGGCCAGGTACTTGAGCAGTGCATACTCAACGTCTGGTCTCCATTTCCTGCGTGCACATTACAACACAAGGGATGCCATCGTTGCTGCCATCACTGTAGTATGTGCAGAAGAATGCAACAAGGCCAGCATAGCAAGGAGAAATCTGTCAGCATTTTCCAACAGTGATAACTAAAGCCATCACATCTTGGTAATGGCAGGACCATCAAGCTGGTTTATTTCAGCTCTGTGTAAGTGTCTCCCCCAGATCCAAGAAGTGCAGAAGGTAAATAGGCTGCTCAACTGCTCTCTGCCTCTGTCTCAAATCCTAAATCAGATCATTCTGTGTGCAAGGTGGAGTTGCTGGAGAGATAGCAGTGAAGAGAACAGTGCATAACAGCAATACTGCTTAACCAGCTCTTCAAGAGAAACTGAAAATTGTATTAGCTTCAGCTGTTGCAAATGAATGCTCTGCACTGGATTTCTTTTGAGAGTGCCTCAGTTCACACTACACCAGTGACCAGCAGCAACAGCTTAATGGGAACAATCTTAAGCATTTGAACAAATGCTAGAGAGCAAGAATAGTACTCACTGAAAAACATCCTAGCAGTAACCCTCTGTCTCCTTCCTTCCCACACAAAATATTATGTTACAAAACTTCTGTATTGGTGCAAAATGTGATGCAATAATGAATTTTAATTAGTGTGCCAGTAGAAATTTCTTCAGGAGTAAGGGGAGGTATATTCTTTTCTCTCTTATTTACTATCTCTGTAATTAGGACTCTGTGATTATGCTATCAGTGCAGTAAAGCAAAAATGAAATCCACATCTACTATGAATAATTTACCCAGTCTGCATGGAAACTACAAAATTTTTGAAGAAAAACGTAATTATATTTTTATGTTTCTCTTAATTACTTTGTTATAATTTGACGGATGTTACTAGGGTATTAACGCACTGTAATAAGTTGAAGTCAATGCATGGTGAACCCAACAACTTCTAAAATATAGCACTTTTTGGGTGTAAAGGATGTATTGACTTTGTTGAATTATGGTGGCAAACTGCATATAATTGATGCTGCAGGGATGGGCATTCAAAAATCCAGATTGCTAGGCTATAAAAAAAATTGTGTCCTGCTAAGACAGTGTGATCGTTAAAAGCCTGGAAAGGATTTTTGAATATGTAATGTGAACTGCTATATCAAGGCTAAACACTGATTTGAGTTGATTAATAGAATAAGAACTCACCAGAAAGCTGAGAGGATCTCCATTTAAGGAATAGATATCTTCATGCACAGATTCTGCAACTTCTTTCAAAGCTTAGAAGTTCATTAAAACTCTCTGAAAGTTCATCATATGTGCAATAAAAAAATTCAGAGAGGACTTCTCAATAGTTCAAAAACAAAACAAATCACCACTCAAAGTTGTTACCTTTGAAAAGAATAATGCTAGAGTGTGTTGCATCTGTCTTTGTCTGATCAATCTTATAAGAACCAAAGGAAGGAACAGAATCAATTTTAATTGTGATTTAATTTTTTTTAAGTGCCATGGACTTAACAGATTAGCCACCAAATGAAACTAACCCATCAGCTTTAGTTTGAAATAGAAGATTAGAGACCAAAAATATGTATACCAAATATTCAGAAATGCTGAGAATAAGGCTGTTCCTGATAAGAATGAGAATATTTATTTACATGAAAAAATCAACATACTTTTAGATTTCATTTATAAAATGTGGGACATGTTGTCTAGATCTTGTTTCTTTTTTATACTTTGTGATTCTGTTCACAAAAGAACCTCACAAAAATTCTTGACTTGCGCCCAAAACTCACAGTAGTCCAGCAGGGATTTTAAAACAATGAACAAACTCCAATCCTATCCATCTATTAAAAAATATAGTTTAACAACACTGAGATATATTTCAAAATTATATTCAAGATGGAGAAAATCTGAAGATTTAACTTACTTCCTTTCTTTGTACTTCATCAGCACCACAGAAAAATCTCTATTTATTCTTATTTACAATGCTTTGTCAAAAATAATCTATCATTAATTGTGGCTAACACGTTCCTAGATGGTCCTGTTCAGCAAAACAATTACACAAACTTTCGACATGAGACCTTCTATTGTGCTTTGCCTCTAGATTTGATTAATATTTTCCTTGTGTAAATCTGTAATCCTAAGTGATCATAGGGTTAATGACCCCATGCAGACCAATAAACAGCAAGAATCATTGAAATAATCTATTTAAAATTGTTCATGCCTCTATGAAAGTCTGAATTGATTTTTTTCATGTGAGCAGGAGTAAATCAAAACAATTTGTTTCTTGCAGTTCACAACCAATTAAAGATTCTGGTTTTATAAAATACAAGATATTGATTTTATTTTAATTTAAAATCCATAAATATTGAAAGCTCTAATATTATATTAAACTCATACTTTGGAAAAAATACCAGATAATTCCAGCTTGCTTAACTGATTCCCTTCTAAGTCTTAAGCACTTACTAAATACATCTCAATTTTTGGTATAACATATCACCCAATTTGTGCCATCCGTAAAATGCATTTCTTTAATGAGGACTTAAGTACAAATATTCTCTTCCAGTTACCTTAATATATTATGAACAATACAAGAAAAAAATTAAGTAAAACTATATTACTTATTGACAGTTTCTATATATCCTTATGTTTTATAATTAATTTAACTTAGGACACCAAACACTAAAATTCCCAGATAAGGGAAAATTGAAAAGATTGTTATATTTGTATCAGTTTATGATGGACAATATTTTAACATCTTGGTAACCCTATGTTTTTATATTTACTAATTTATTTTGTTTCATTATATATTTGTTGCAATCATCTACTCAATATTTTTTTCAACATTTTCTTCTAGATTCTGCATTAATTCTTTTCTTACACAAGTCTTCATTGTAATAAATTGTGTGCTGAATTTTTGGACAATTTGTTTAAATACTATTTCTCTAATCTTCATATTACAGTGGAAATGAAGAAAAAAAAGTGGAGATAAGTAGTTTTAGATATGAGATAAAAAACCATTAATGATTGTCAACAGCAATTTGTTCAAAACATAATCAGAGAAAACATCTCTTAATCTGCATTTTAAACTTCATGTTACGGGAATTTATTACCTACTTAAGTTAGAAACCTTTCTGTGCCTTGCGTTACCTGCTACAGGGGAAGATGGCATTGAGATAATGTTGAGAAACATATTGGAATAGTCCATCTGGCTGAGTTACAAGATTATCAAAATGCCTAAGGAATAATGCAGAAACATTAGCTACAGCTACCCTTCTCATCAGTTCCTGCATGTCAAAAAAAATTATCTTAAAAACAGGTAAATATAGCCCTGAGAGTTTTACACTTCAATGACTGACCCAGAATCAGGAATATTATTACAGCTAATGAGCTCAAGCAAGATGAAAGAACACTTAAAGATTTATACTGAGCTCTTACTGGGTTCACAAATTATGACATTCCTGGTCACTTTTCTCTTTCATTTTCTCTAACTTAATGTTCCTTGGGATATGGCAAAACATTTATATAAAAAGTTAAGACAGAGGAGTTCATAGATCATTATCATTAATTCATAAGGATCAGACCTAACTGATAACAGTATGACATAGCAACATTGACTTTGAACTAAGATAACCATTGCCACCTTGCCCTAGGAAAAAAAAACAGAGAAGATACTACAGCTCTACACAAAGATATCTATAAAGTTCATTGCCCTTCAAACAGCTGTAAATGACTCACTAGAAACAAAAATTCTCCAAGAGAAAGGAAATAATTCCTACCTGCAAAATCACAAAGCACTTCCAAATGAAATGTGCTTTTCTTTTCTGCCGCTATTATTTTTCCTCCTTTATTGAACTACAATATTAGTGATTTTTTTTTTAATTATTGAAGCTAAAATATATTTAGAATAAGTCAGCAGATCTGTATGTGTTGCAGTCTTACACAGTCTGGCTGTAGAGACTTGATTAGCAATTAAAACATTTACATTAGATTTGGAAGACCTCTGCTCAAAAAATGCTCATTGGGTAACTTTCATGCCCCTCACTCCACTCTTCTATCTTCAGGAAAAGAAAACAAAAACCATATGTTATTGTGTGATTGGTATAAAATCCTGTTACTTTTTTTTTTTCAAATGACATTCAAAAGATATTTAAGATGCAATTAATTAGATAGCACTATCATTTCAAAAACACTATTAAGGAAAACTGGTAGCTAAAGGGCAATTTGTGCTTTGGGTTTTGGAAAACTGATAAAAACAATAATGAAAGAGCAGATATGACTTATCTGAGTGCCTAAAAAGCTTTGGACAAAGTCCTTTGCAAAAGCCTTAGAAGATCTTAAACTGAACAGCACATCAGGGGGAAAGATAATACATTGATTCAGGCGGTAGTAAGGAGGTGAATAGAAATACATATTTGATCACGTTAATTATGGTGGCATCTAGAATCAAAGAATCATTTAGGTTGGAGAGGACCTGTAAGATCATTGAGTCCAACTGCTAAACCAGCACTGCCAAGTCCACCACTAAACCATGTCCTTAAACACCACATCTACCACCACATCTACACATCTTTTATGTATCTCCTGGGATGTTGACTCCACGAGTTCTCTGAGCAGCCTCTTCCAATACTTGACAACCTTTTCGGGGAAGAAATTTTTCCTTATATTCCATCTAAACCCTGAACAATTCAATGCCATTTTGTATTGTCCTATCAGTTGTTATTTGGAAGAAGAGACTGACTCCCACCTCACTACACCTTTCTTTCAGGTAGTTGTAAAGAGTCATAAGGTCACCCCTGAACCTCCTTTTCTCCAGACTAAACACTCCCATCTCCCTCAGCAGCTCTATTCCCCTTCTTTGGACACACTCCAGCACCTCTATGTCATTCTTGTAGTGAGGGGACCAAAACTGGACAGGGTTTGATTTGCGGCCTCAACAGTGTCAACTACAGTGGCATCATTGCTGTCTTACTACCAATGGCCGCACTATTGCTGATACAAGCCAGGACGCTGTTGGCCTTCTTGGCCACCTGGGCACATGCTGGATCACGTTCAGTCCCAGGTTCTTTTCTGCTGGCAGCTTTCAAGATGCTCTGTCCCAAGCATATAGTACTGCATAGGGTTGTTGTGACCCAAGTGCAGGATATGGCACTTGGCCGTGATGAATGTGATACAATTGGTGGATCCAGCTTGATCCAGCTTGTACAGATCCCTCTGCAAAGTGTTTCCACCCTCCAGAAGATCAACACTCCCACCCAACTTGGTGTCATCTTCAAACTGACTGAAAGACCACTCAATCCCCTTGACCAAATCATTGCTTAAGATATTAAACAAACTGGCCCCAATACTGAGCCCTGGGGAACACCACTTATGACTGACTGGTCATCAGCTAGATTTAACTCAATTCACCACCACCCTCTGGGCCCAGACATAGAACGAGTTGTTTAGAGGGCACCCATCCAAGCCATGAACAAACAGTTTCTCCAGGAAAATGATGTGGGAAACCATTATCAAATGCTTTACTAAAGTCCAGGTAGACACGTCCACAACTTTTCCCTCATTCACTAAGCAGGGCATCCTGTCACAGAAGGAGATCAGGTTTGTCAAGCAGGACCTGCCTTTCATAAACCCCCACTGACTGGGCCTCATCCCCTGACATACTGTGTCATGACACTGAGCATGATCTGCTCCAGGACCTTCCCTGTCACAGAGGTCAGGCTGAAAGGCCTGTGCTTCTCTGAATCCTCCTTTTGACCCTTCTTGTAGATGGATGTCACATTTTGCTGTAGTGTAGCGTGTCATTGATCATTTCCTCTTGGATTACAGGGCTTCATTCTGCTCCCTATCCCTGTCTTCCAGCTCCAGGGTCTGAGAACTAGAGAACAACTGGTCCTACTTTTAAAGACTGAGGCAAAGTCCCTAAGTACCTCAGTTTTTTCCTCATCCTTTGTCACTAGGCTTCTCCCCAGATCCAAAAAAAGAATGGAGGTTCTCCTTAGTCCTCCTTTTGTTGCTAATGTGTTTTTAGAAACATTTTTTTTGTCTTTTACAACAGTAGCAAGGTTAAGTTTTAGTTGGGCTTTAGCCATTCTAATTTTCTCCTGTGCATAAACTCACAACATCCTTGTGGTCTTCCTGAGTTGTCTGGCCCTTCTTCCAAAGGTCATAAACTCTCCTTTGATTCCTGAGTTCTAAACAAAGCTCTTTGTTCCTCTAGAATGGTCTTCCCCCCTGGCTTGTTTTTCAGGGACTGGGGATGGCCTGCTCTTGTAACTTTAGGATTTCCTTCTTGAAGAATGTCCAGTCTTCCTGGACTCCTTTGCCCTTCAGGACTACCTCCCGAAGGACTCTGTCAACCAGTCTCCCGAACAGGCTATAGTCTGCCTTTCTGAGGTCCAAGGTGGCAGTTCTATCGGGCCCGCTTCTTACTTCTCTGGGAACAGAAAACACTATCATTTCATGATCACTACGTCCAAGAAGTTCTCCAACCATCACACTTCCCACAAATCCTTCATTCTCAAACAGGTTCCTTCCCTAGCTGTCTCCCTCACCAGATGTGTCAGGAAGTTATATCCCAAAGACATGAGGAATCTCCTAGGCTGCTTCCTCTCTCCTGTATTCTATTTCCAGAAGACATCTGGAAAATAGAAGTCCTCCACAAGAGCTACTAATCATGATAGTTCTCCCAGCTGCTTATAGAATATTTCATCCGTCTCTTCATCCTAGTGGGTGGTCTATAGAAGCCTCCCACCATGATACCTGCTTTGTTGGTCTTCCCCTGACTCTTACCTAGAAGCACTCAGACCTATCAGCAGCAGCATCAAACTCTAGAAAACTTAACATACAGGACTACTCCACTGCCTTTCATTCCTTGCCTATCCCTTCTTAGGAGTTTATGCCATCTATGAACAAAGCAAAAATTGAATTTCATTGTTCTAAATTTGAATACAGAATACCTTCAAAAGTTGGTGTACCTAATATGTACTTGTATCAGGCTGTAAGTCGTGTGGACTTTAAAGAGTGGAGAGAAAGAATGCTGTACCACAGCTCTTTTTTCATTGAATGGATACTGATTTTTGAAAAGGGCAAAGGAAGAGATATCAGAATTTTAAAGACATGAAATAATTTGAGAGATGGAGGATGGAAAAAATCAGGAGGATATTTGTAAGGACCACAAAAAAGCATTTGAGAAAATGAAAGCAGATGAAAAGGAACATAGCTTGATTTGATTTAGCGCACTTCTGAATGAAAACTACCTGGTTTAACTGGACATAATTTTGTTTATCTGAATAAAATCTTAATTATACTGAAGTAATGATCTAAAATATTTTTTTTTAATTAAAAATTTGTGTGAACACGCAAAATTCATTTAATGTTTTTATTTTGAATCAATGCACCTGAAAATTCTTTCCCCAAAGTACTAAATCACATCCTCTTCTGATACATACTGGAATAAATCGAGTGAAGCCCAACAAGTTACATGGATATAAGACAGCTGATAACTGTTCAACTACATACATTTCTCTTTAGAAATAATACAGGAAATCTGAGAAAAAAAAATGTGCAGAGACACTGTGAGAATGAATGAAAGGAGGCAATTTGAAAGAGATAAATAAGAATAGTGTATATAAAATGATGGAATGAATAAATGATAGGTCAGGCAGTTCAGATAAGATGCTCTGAAATTATTATTTTGCCTAATTCTTGAATATTACAAGAAGATAATTACACATTGTAAAGTTCTGTTTAACCAGTCTTCTGTAGAAGTTGTTCATGCAAGAAAAGACTTAGCACATGAATTCAGTAAAAATGCAAGATAAGCTATCTCAGTGGAAAGAAAATAGTTCCCACAATTACATTATATAGGCATACAAGCGGTCATGGTCCAGATGCTAATACCTATCACTAAATTATGTGATTACAAAATTACAGCCACTGAATTTTCCACTATAATTTCTCTAGTTCTATAATTTCTAAGATTAAAAAAGACACCAAAGCCCTTTCTTCAGAAATTTCTTCCTTTCTTAAACCTAGAGCATCCTACAAAAACCTTTTGGATTAAATACTAACTGAAGCTGCAGTCAGACTGGCAGATGTAGCTCCACCACAAAGCACTCCAGAGTAAATCTTTCTATGAATTACTCTTTCCTTTCCCAACCGCAAAATGATAATGAGTATGAAATTATTCAGTCCAAATAATAAATTAAACACAACTATTGTGACTACATCAAACTCTCTGAATCGCTGTATACTGTTAATCAACTCAATGGAAGATGATGGAATAAAATACCAGCTTGTATATGATTATCCTGTATTTCTTCTCTATATTATGTGATACCACACCATTGTACCAGATTACAGACTCACTTTGATGGCTGCCATTGTCATATTAACATCTGCACACCTACTTCTTTCAGATTTTTTTTCTTAGTAAATATTGTGTTATATTTTTTGGGTTGTGATTCCTTTTTTGTTAACCAAATATATTTATATAAATTTTTTTTAGGTGCCTTTATTCTATACACAAAGAGATGCATTCTCTTTTCTTTACTGTTGCATACAATCCTCCCAACCAAACAGCAGACGTTCTCACTGGTGGCTGCTCAGACATTAAAGGAAATAAAGAATTGGGGGAAAAAATTCTGGTATTGGATGAAATAATAGGAAAACTTGTATCTCTGACTTTGTCCAGATTCTCATGAACATATGGGAGAAAATAAAATGTTTGAACAACTTTATCCCTTTCCATAAAATCTTGAAGAGTTCTAATATGCTTTTATTCAAAAACATTTATCTTGAAATCTGGGTAAGATTTGACATTTTCAGTATGAATAACTTTGAACTGGTTTGTCAACCTGCTGTCAGCATTACCCTTCCATAACTCCTTCTCTCGTTTGAAAGAGAGAGAAAAAAAAATTGTATAGTAACTCCTGCAGAACAGGAACATTTGTTTTGGTTTTTCTCCAAGTAATGAATCCAACAATGAACCATGAAAAGATATCAACTCCTCTCTTCCTACACAAAAACAATAGATATCATCGTTATTCATCATATTTTTTCTTATGCTATTACTCTTTGATTTATTTTTACTCAAGAGAAACTGGAGCATTTTAATTCAAAACTGATTGTGACAATCTTTTCAGAGAGCTGAATGGTGTTAAGCTTGACAAATTGCTAACATTGTTTTATCACTGTTAATTTCAAAAATAGTTTTGAGCTAAAGCAGCTGAGTTTTGGCTTTATGAATTCAAATTTTGAGCACAGGAAATGCAGTCAGTTATAAAAAAATATTAGTAGAAAATTATTTACTAGAGAAACAAAAATATCTGAGGTGATAGAAATCTTATTGCAAAAATATTTCTGTTCAGCTTTGCATACAAAATTTATTCACAGAAGTATTCCTCCAGATAAAATTAATGGTAGTCAGATAAGGAAAGTTATATATTAACATGATTCCTTCTATCATTATAAACTTTAAGAATGGAAGGTACCTTTGTCTTTGTTAACTGACTGCTCTAAAAAGATCCAGTCTTTGTTTGGAAGGGGTTTGTTTTGTTTGTGGAATGTTATGGGGTTAATGCCATCAAGCACTTGTATGTTTTCTGGTAAGTCCATAAGTTTAAACAGGCCCAGGAACTATAAATCCAAACGGTGGGGGGAAAGGAAAAAGGTCTATGCTTCTAATTTCAAAGAACTTAAATTTTCCTCCCAAATGAAATAAAATAAAACACCACCCCTCAAACAAAAACAAAACCCCCATACCTATAAGATAACCTTTTAAGCTTACTTTCAATTTAAAAGTAGAAGGTAGCCTTTGCATATCTGAAGGACTTTTTTAATACGATGATTATAACTGATGTTTTTTCATAAGAATTCAGACACATATCAAGATAAAGCAGCATCACAACTTTATTTTTATATGAGTTTATGCCCAGCAAGTTAGAGGTCCCAGTCAGCTCCTCTGCACTGAGAGATCACTTTGCGGTGGGAAGGGTGGGATAGGGGTGGCAAGGGGTTGCTGAATCCTTGATGTCTGAGGTCCTTACACTACCTATGGGAGGAATTCACAGTGTGATTCATATTTTGATGTACTAATTATTTTTTTAAATTATACGTGGGACCAATAGAGAAATGAAGATTGAATTTTGCACATCATACTGTTTTACCCTAGCTCTACATTCAAGATAAAGCCTATTTTGGTCTCTAGAAATTAAATAAATCATAATTTCTGCTAGATGGCACATGGAAGATCTATCCTAAAACAATAAAGAGTAAAAAAGGCTACGACTAGAGCACACTGATGTAAATTGGAAAAATAAAAAAAGGTCCTTTCCAGAAAGATGCAGTATAATTGAAGGACAGATTTTTGCAGGGGACTAGATAGTTTGCATAAGATTTACATAAACCAGCTTAAATTTTGTGAATGTATAGAAAGTATGCCTGATACAGAGCTGCGTTCACATTTAGTAATACTATTATAGAAATAACATTTGGAAATATAAGATGTTTTGCATTACCGTCGCTTCGCATTTGAATGCTTTTAAGCATTTGCTGCTTAAAAGGCGAAGTGTAACTGCTGTGCTGGAGGGGCCGGTGCCAGCTGTGCTGGTGGAGTCGCGGGGAGCCGCATTCACCAGTAACTGACACGCTCCATCTGGTGGCTCTCGGGTGCACGGCACAGATGCAGAACCGCGCTGGCTCTCAGCGCAGGGTGCTCTCACTTTCCTCTGCAAACCTACACTGAGCAGTAGCATCAGTAGTATTTGTCACAAGCACACTCTCTGAGACGACATCTGTAACTTCTACAGTCCATAGGATCATATATTAGCCAAATGATGCACATTTAACTATTCATAATTGGCAAATCTCTAAGTGTTCCAGAAGTCGGAATATTATGGATTTCTGTTTTACAGAATTATGGAAATGCTGAAAAATCTGAATCAGTCATGTGGGAAAGTTAACAGGGTCTAAACTACAAGAATTATTTTCAGTTCCCCCTCTGTCCAACTCCTATCACAGTATCTTTCCTGATCAGAATTTAATAAATTGTTATGGCTATAAACCTCCAATAACCCACACCGTGTAGTACAAATTGTTTGGGAACAGATGTGTTTCTTGTAGCCTTCTACCAATGAGCCCTTATCTCACTCCTTCTCTGTTATGTCTGCTAAGAAAAATAATGTTATTGAAGGACCTCAAACACAGCTCTGGGAATAAACAGATTTGGTAACAATAAAGAGCTGCATTAGTCAGCAAAGCAAAAATCTGCATCATTACATCAAAGGTCAAAATATCTCCAGACAGAAGTTTCCATGTGTAGATTCTACTTTTGAGTTCTGGACAAGTGCAGATGACAAACTTTCATGTCACGTAGCAAGGGACAAAAGGGAAAGAGCACTTCTGAGGCAGGAATCCACTAAATACCAGAGAAGGATGTTGTTACTGCACACTTGCAAACATTAATATCTATCTGTACTAGATTCTTGCCTTAATTTTACAGAAAGATTCTGAGAAAGATGCCTGTGCAATTTCAACTAGAATCCTATAATAACTCTGTATTTTAGTACTTTGTAATAGCAAACACATCAGTGTTTTTCTACAGATTTTTCTTTGAAGACAGAGCACCATGAACTTAACTCAAATATTTATTGAAAAACAGTTTATGAAAATTGTGTGCAGCTATCCTGTGCTACATATTACTTTCTCTAGTATATTTTTGAAACTGAAATCCAAACTTTATCTGGAAATGCACATAGAGGTTTCAAAACTGCACTGATACTCTAGGTTCTTTAATTAGCAAGCTTAGATATGTTGAAATAATATAAACAAAGCTGTCATACTTATTTACTTATATACAGCAAATGCTAGAAAAAAATAAACAAGAATTCTATGAAAAGGGGGTTCAGTATGGATCTGTAATTCTGCTTTTCATAATCATATTGAGTAGTTCAACTGAAATCATTGCAGGTTTGACTTTACATGGGCAAACTGCAAATACTTCAAGGCTTTTAAAGAACAATTAATATTTCTTACAGATATTTGAAAAATAAATTTAAGAGAAAAAATCAAAAGGAAAACAAAAGCTGTATTTTGCTCCTTTTTTCTACTTGAAATATTACTGACAGATGACAGAAAAATACTATATTATTTTCACAATTATTCTAGTCATTAAATGCTAGAAAATGTGAGTAGTTAGTTTTACAATATATACTACATGTATACTTAACTACATACAAAGTACATACTTCTGTCTGTGTGAATGTGCTTCCATAAAAATCTCAGCAATTGCAGAAGTGGAGAGAAAGCATAAGTATGAAAACAAGTTAAGAAAGGCAAGAATAAGGTGAGTGCTATGAGTAGAAACAAGGATTAGAAAAGGACAGCACTGAGTATAGGAGAAAATTTCTATGACTCAAAGAACTTAGTAATGTAAGTAAAAGTAAATCATTGAGATTTCTTTAAGGTTTACCCTCAGTTATTGTCCCATCACTTTTTATACTATGTTGTGGTCTTATATAAATTTTTGTGATTCTGTATCCCATTTACAGAAGTAGAGTATTAAAAATAAATCTTTCCCTTAGGCTTACATATTTAAACTGTTAGTTCCACAAAGCACAAACTAAGTATTTTTTCATGTCTTTCATTACCTCCAGTACTGTTTGGGAAAAAGGTACTACTGCCAAATATTAAAGGTCACTGCTGCTAAATTATCTGATGCTAGGAAAGGTACTGTTGTAAACCTTAAAAAATTCATGTCCATAAACATGTATGTAACTTAATTTTTATGGATAAATTTTTGTGAGCTCAACTTTCATATTAAAAATTCAATAATCTTCAAGACTGACACTAAAATAGTAAGAAATCTTAACTTCTATTTAATGTGAACCAAGGTGTGAATTTATTTACCACCAGATATATATATTATTTTTTGGTCAGAAGAGATTCCTGTCATTAGACAGTAGTAAAGCTAATACACAGCAGGTCATTTGGGACAATCTATTGTCACATATTCATGTATCGGAAGCTCCTCGTTATAGAACTTTTTTTGTTATGTGATAAGTCAAATTGGCGATAACCAACAAAGATCTATTGGTCAGCTTTACCAAACATTTTTATATTTAAAATAGTATAGCTAGTGTTATATTCAATGTCATAGGTGAATATGAACTGTTCTTTACATTTTTTAAACAAGTGAAATTATTTAGTAATGTTAGTTTAGTTTATTCAGTGAATTTTATGAAAACTGAAGGTTCCAGTCTTGTCTTTCTTTCCAAAATGGAAGCGCGTTCCGAAATCACAATATTTACTTCAAAATCATTTGTGAATGGCAATGCTAATGTATTTGGCAAAATGCCATTCTCTTAATTAGCTTTTTGTGTATGTTATTCAGTATAGATCTTTAAAAATATATAACATCACGTGGGCAAGAATGCTACTAATGTGCTGCACTCCATCTATTCAGCAGTTAATGTAATGCATCCCAGGCTTTGTTTACCTGTATAAGGATGCCTTGGAGTCCTTGCACCTTGGGGCACTTGTAGTACTTGGCACTGCTTTTGCTTACAGGCTTGGAAATTAATTTTCTCATCTTGGGATTTGAGGACCTTAATTTGTGTCTGCTCAACAGCAGTTCAAAACCGGTTATTTTCAGCCATGGTGATACCATTCCCAGTTGGGCCAGCCTTTGGTTGACAGGGATGCCATTCCTCTTTAAGCAAAGATCAGGCATGAACATTCAGAATTAGTATTTTTTTCAATCTGATAGTAAAACAATATGAAAAGTAAAAAATAGTAAAAAATATGAAAAGATTAGAAAAAAGCCGGCACGTGAAATGGCAGAGACAATTTCACTTTCGAAATACAGTGCCTGTGCCTCAGGTAGAGCAACCCTTCTCCATGTATCAGTTACCAAAACTGTAAACATGGCTTCACCAAAAAATATCCACACTAGATTAGTTAGTACAATTTACGGGAGAGGAAATGAATCACATAGTCTTCAAATCTAAAAATAATTACAGTGTTTTTATTTTAAGTCATCTTATTTTTCACACTACTTCACAGTATGCAACCTTTCATGAGTTCATATAAGTTCAAAAGCACTGTACTGCTAGCCTCCATGGGAACTGTAAGTCTTAGTGCTCCTGAAAACAGCCTCTGGGACCTTGGATCAGTTACTGACAAAAACTACTGACTCCCTTAGAAGTTTGTTTTAAGTCACTTATTGTTAAGGACTCTGGATCACAGGAAATGTATGGGGATTTTAGGCACCTAAATCCAGACTTCTGATCCTGAAAATCCTCACTCAACACATGAGGTGTCTACATTTCATTGACAAATTAATTTATCACTTCAACCTTAAAAAGGCAATCTTATCCTATGATGATTTCCAATCTAAATAGTGTGCCAGTTTGTCCTAATTATTTTTCTGTGGAGCCATACTTGTTTTCTGTTCATATCTGGGAGTAATTTGTCACAAAGCTTTGTTGCTTCGTGTTGTTAAGGGGCTTTGTAATCTTCTAAAGGAACAGATATAGATGTGTGAAATGTTATTGGGATTCACATGTTTTCTTTGTAAAGAAATGAAAATAACTTGTGAAGTCCCACTTCTACTTTGTAAAGTATGAAAATACTGGAACTAAAATATTAGAAATGTTAAGAATTCTAAGAGCTGCCTACTTAGTGACCAGTGTTATCTGTCCCAAATGCAACCATTTCATTGTCATCTTTAAGTGTCAATCCTTCTTTCCAACCCTTTCATTATTCTACGTGTATCATGCATCTCTTACTGCTCCACTACACAACAAAAGATCCATTAATGCAGAAAATACAAAAAATTAGTGTTTGTCTATCACTGACAAAAATTAATTGTAGCACCATTTTGCCAGTGGACAGTAGAGTATGTTATTTTCCTTTCATATTTTTCTCCCCTCTGTAGCTTTATTCTCTGAAAGTACAAGGAAGAATAAAAAGCTTTTTTTAAAAGTTGCATTAATATTCCTGTTTAAATCTCCTTGTCTTGGTGGAACCTGAAAAGCTATATATGCTTATCCAGTACTGTTTAAAAATAGCTCTCTCTTCTAAACACAAAAGGTTAAAGAGTCTAAAAGATCTGGGGTTGCAATCCCTGAAATACTTCCTCTGCTGTCCTGGGAGTCTGACAGTCAGCAGAGATGAGCTGCTTCCCGCATCCGTTGCTATGCAACCTCTGTGGCATCCCACGAGCTCAAATGTCTCTGTCCTATAGTTGATGCACAAAATGGGGAGAAGGGCTGTCAGCTTTGGGGGTTCTATCAGTATTTTCAGCTTACTATTCAGTCAAGATAAATTGTGTAGAAACATCCAGAAAACTGAAAGTAAAGACAGACAGAAGCTCTAACCACGGGTAACATGGTCTTAAAAACAATTTCTATCAATAATTTGTATGAATAGCCAAATAGCAGTTTGTTCACTCGAATCCTTACTGGGTTTTTTAATGACTTGTAACAAGAATTGGAAAGGGACATTTTTTTCTGGACATCCTGTAAAATCTACATTTCCAACAATATTCCCATTCGGAAGAAAAGAAGCTGAGCTGAAAATAACATAAGAACAAGAATAAGATAGGAAAACAAGGAAAAGGAAAATAGGAGCTTTCATTTGTTTCTCCTGCACCCCAATCTCCATTTCATTGACTGCTATATTTCTAATTAAAATAGAAATGAAGCATACTTTTCCTATTAAAAAAAGGTGCTGAATTATGAACTGGAATTTTTTTTTATTTCTATTATGCCTGGAGTAGTGTACTTGCAGGGGTAATCCTTTACTCCTGCTTCTTTTGGTGTTTTCACAGACAATTTTACAAGCAGCTTAACTTTATGGTAATGTATGCGGTTTCTAAGGTACTTCAGTTCACCTGTGTTCATAATGATAATATAACCTACTTGGAAACAAAACTCTTTATAGGAAATTATATGATACCATCTGATTGTATCAAGAACTGGCACCAAAGTTAGTAACTCTGTGTGTAGTTAAACCTTAGTGTTTTATGGTGACATAACCCAAATGATAGTGGAGAAATCTAGTTTTATGCCCATACTATACATAAAACTTACAAAAAGAATTCCAAAATTAACTTCAGATGCATAACACTGGCATTCAACAAAAAAAACTGTTTAACTTTGTGTTACCTTACTCATGAGAGCATAGTAGATTAAACTTCAAATCTAACAGTCCCTATAATCACTAATTGTGCAATATCTGCCAACACACCTTGCTTTAGTTTTCTCCTCCATTAAAAAACCTTTGATACTGAAATGTTCTACTGAAAGACCATGCACTCACTGAGTGAGGCCAGTCAGAAGCAGGTTTGGTTCGTAAAAGTTTATAAGGTTTTTAAAACAACAGCTGCATTAACAGCAGCTGAGCTGCTAAAGGAGTAAAAGCCAGACATGGATTTCACATGGTAAATATCAAAGGAATTTTTTTAAAAGAAGTAGAGAAAAAGTATTCATTTTAAAAGTTTATCTACAAATTCAGTGTGAAATTCTGAATGTTTCCAAATTGGAAATTTAAGTCATATATTCAGATCGTTACCTACATATTTGGAACAGTTTTATTTAGGTCCTATTTACATTTCCAAAACTTGATCATTTGAAATTGAGTTCTAGAAAGATATTTCTCCTATTTTCTTATTAAATGAAGTAAAACAGAGAATGACCTATGAGTTGTAGCTGTACCATGCTAATCTTTTTGTAGATCTGTATCTTTCTGAATAAACTGCTGTATTTTATAATAGATTAATGAAGTAACTTCACATCCATATTAATTCACTCTATTCTTTCCAATATATCCCAAGTTCTTTAGTTTTTGTGGTGAATTACAGCTTTTCAAAAGAGGTTTTACTAAGTATTGATTTTCACATTTATTTTCCTCCCACGTTGGTGTCACCTAGAAACTCCACAACCTTCTTCCTTTCATAGGTAAAGACAGAAAATAAGACAGGCCCAAGACCCTTGTGATCAGCCTCTGCACAGTGTCCCACCCATTACCCACAGTTCTCAGAGTCCAGTCATCCAAACAGGTTTTACCCATCAGATTTTTCACTGATCCAGATCATAATGTTTAATGTGGGTGAGAGTCTTACAGGTTCTGCTAAAGTCAGTGCAAATGACATCCAGTTCTCTCTCCCCAACTGCATACCCAGTCATTTTATCATAAAAGAAAATCAGATCAGTCAGGTGTGATTTACCCCTGGTAATTATGGCCCAGATTCTCTGCTGAGCTGTACATCACGTTTTGCCTCTTTGAAATTACCTTGGACTGCCTGCTAGTAATCCTGACTACCACCTTTTTTCATCTTCCCCTCAAAAGTCTCTCAGATCATTTAAACCCAGAATTTGGTATATAGTTGCTGAATTTACATTAATTCCATAGAAAATAATTATTACTTGATGTTGCATTCCTTGCTGTCTGAACTACATCTGCACTGAAGTATATGGCTATATGCTCACATAAACATAAATATGTGTTTATATAGAGAGAATTTTCCACAGCAAGAAAAGACTCCTTATTGCAGACTTTGATATAATCACAATTTAAAAAATAAATTAAGAACGAACAAATTGCAATTCCTCTAATATAGTGTAAATACTGTATAACAATGCTTAATGCACTTAACTACAAGGTAGATTTTCAATGAGTTTTTTTCTTAACAATCTTCAGAGAAAGAAAAGAAACATTTAATTAGTGTTATTATTTAGGAACTGATACAGAAATAGAGTTTTAAAGACAAAGTCAGCATTTGGGAGGAACTTTGTCCTACACAGATGAGATTTAGAATATCTACTGTCTTGATCTTGAAGTGTACTGTACAGGTTTACAAGTGTACAAGTTGAAATCATTGTCCACACATATATTTAGACATTCTATTCATAACAGATTTGAGTTCTATTTTTATCATTGCACTTTGTTTTTCTTCCGCTGCTTGGACATTTTGTCCCCTTTTGATAGTGCTTCTTTTCATGGGAAAATCAGAAAGTGTTGTAAGTGAAATTTTATTATCTCTCAGATCATCAGGTTGCAGAGGATGCTTCCTTCCTTTCCCTTTATGTGATTATTTTAAGGGACAACCAGATACTTTTAAGTAAGGAAGATAAGCAGTTGACTAGATCCATTTCCTTGGCTTGTTGAAGCCTTGTGCATCAAGGAACAAGGTTAAAGAAGGAAGAAAATAAAGCCTTAGAAAATTTATCCGAATAGCTATTACAAGTCCAGCTCCTATACTCTCAGGGGCAGAAAGACGATGTGTATAGAATAGATATGTCAGATTTACAAACTGATGCATTCAAAAGCAAATAAGAGAATCCATACCTTGTCTGACTGTACAGGTAAACTGTTTGTAAAGAAAATTATTATAATTTTAACTTATTTGAAAGGAATTCCAGCAGTTCAGGTCAAAATTCTTGTGCAATATATAGGCAAGCCAGGGACAAGGCATTAAATGCCTGTAACCAGCTTACTTCCCCACTCTGATTATACTAAAACAAAGCCTTGCTAAGAAGTAATTCATAACTACAGGTAAGTGTTTTGGTTCCTCCAGAAAGACTAAGATGCAGGTTGCTTAACCTGCATTTCCATATCCTAAAATCACCAAACACATGATACCTGCTGGGTTGTAAAGTATTTGTTTACCTTTTTTATTAAGGTCACTGCCTTAATAAAATGTTTCTCTTATTAATTCACTGGATGAAATGGAGGAAGAGACATTGACAAGTTATGTTTCGATGTCTTCATTACAAGTGGGCACAGCTGAAAACATACTTTTCATAACTCCTGTTCTCATACCCCTACCTTTATTTTTAGTCAAGTTCTTGACATTTAGTTCTAGACATTTTTGAGAATAAAGACTGGAGTTCCACAACAGCTAATTTAAAAAATATTTAATTGTGTGTACAGTTCAAATACTTATAACTAGCAATCACAAAAGAGTAGTAAAAGTGCTTAATGCAAATAAAAGATGTGAATTCTCACCCTTAAGCTTAATGGACCGTTCAAGAGGACAATTAATAACATACTCACAACCAGATTTTTCAGGAGAACCGTTTCCAAATTTCCTTTTAAATGTACATTCTTCACACCTTCACTTTCTCCAAAACCATTATGTAGAAGTTTTAACAGAGCAGCATTCAAGTTTCAAAAGCTAAGAATATCAGCATTTCAGAGGTCATTTTTCAAAGGAATAAATTAAATTACATGTCAGTAATGTCAAATATTATTTATAACCCTACGTTTATATATATCTGATGTTACTGTAGGCAGTTAGAAGGTCAGAAAACTTTTTAAAGAATCAATATAATGATTATTAAATAAATTATTATTTAAAAATTGTGGAATCAAAAAAATTGAAATTTTAGAAAGACATGAAGAAAAAAATGAAGTCTTTAGACAGATCACAATAATGTATATATTAAAGCATATATTGAAATATATGTGCCTCCACCATAAAAGTGCATGTTTCCACTTCTACATATTATTGTAACCTGATTTCCCAAACCACATACTTTTCTCCTCTGCTGTCAAATTCGATTGTACAGTGTTAACATACTTAAACATTCTCTTCCTTTTTATTAAGATTATACTTGCTGAATGGAAAACCTGCAGATTGTTCACACAGTTCCCCATATTTTTCAGTCTGTAAAGTGGGATATGTACACATGTATGCACATACATTCCTTACTCAAACTTTGAGGCTTAGTCATCCCTGAATTGCTACTATAGTTCTCATTCAGAACACTCAGAATACAGAGTTGCTTGCACAAGAATACTTTCTTTTGTTGTTGGTTCTCATGATACTATCTTCAGAGATGGAAGAAAAAAATCTAAATTCAGTAATACCCGCAAAAATTTTGAAATGTGAGCTATGAAGGACAGGAGTTTCACTTTGAGTCTTGGAAATATAGGTAATGACAGAAGTACTCTGCTTCTGCTTCACTTGCAAGTTGCCTGTTCCTTCAGAATCCATTAAAAATTTCATTAAAATGTAGCATGAAAAAATCCATTTTCCTTCTTTCATCTGGAAACTGAGCTTCAGGAATTTATTCAGAGAAAAAATCCTGAAGAATTGTCACCTGAGAAACTGCCTGTTGTTTTCTTCCTGCACATTGCCCAGCCATACAGCTTGGTCTCTCCTGTTCTGGTTTAGACAGGCTTGAAGGAAGCTGTCACAGTCACTTTTGTAAAGAAGTATTTGGAAGATCTAGACTGTAACTTGATCTTTTCAGATAGATTCACACAGGATGTAAACAGCCTGTAACACATATTGCATATAATCACTTTGCAAAAACCAACAACCTCATGTGGAAGTCCAACAGTGCATTCTCCATTATTTTGAATATTGTGGGAATAAAAAATTTTGAATAATTTGGAACTTCTGAATGTCAAATAAGTTCTCAGAATAATTCAAAACAAGTGCACTACTACCTGGGAGGACACAAAAGCACAGTATAATTATTAATAATTATCTAGGTATGTAGAACACCACTATTGTATAGCCCTCAAACAAGAATATTAGCAAACATTACTAAAAAAACAACCTGAACATGGAGCTACATGGATGCACAAAATATCCGATGTGTGGCATCTGATATCACTTACTGATACGAGGTAACAATAGTTCTAATTCTCTCCTGCTACTCTTCCTTTAATCACTTAGATAATGTAATTAAATTTCTGAAACTAAATTATAATCAAGAATATACACAAGAAAAGAAATAATAATAATAAAAATGAAGGAAAAGTAAACCATCTTGACTGAACTGAATTGAAGGAAATAAAAAGAAAGGAATGTTCTAAGATGATCCTCAGTAAGTGACTGAAACAAATCATCAGTGACTGCAGGACTCCAGTCTTTTGTTGTCTAAATGCAGGAATGAATGTCTATCTGGAAGATATGTTTCAGACAAACACCACATTGCCCTTATGTGCAAAAATAATGAAATCATCTTATTCTAATCCTGTTATACAAGAATAAAAACTATATAATTTAATTGTAACTTTGGCCTTTAAAGCAGCCTAATTCTGACAGTGTTAAATTATAATTCCTAAATCAAATTGTAGTACAGACACTGAAAATAGTAAGGCAACATTTTCTCTTTTATATCATTTTTAAAAATAAATTTTTCACATAGACACCTCAAAGAAATAATTTGATTCAGATTGTAAGCTATCAAAAATCTTAACAGTGTTCCAAATTGAAGAACATCTTATTAGGACTTAAAAAAAAAAAAAAAGAAGAAGAAACCAGAGAAAACTCAGGTCTTCACTGCCAAATTCTGAAACATGCTGTGATATTTAAAGCTTCTGGTTCTTTAGAGGAAAAGAGACAAGAGTTCAGTAAACATATTTTACCATCTGCTTGGGATTCCATAAATTAAAGATGTCTGGGTATTTTTAACTGCATTCATACAGACTTGGGTATCTTTTCTCTGTTTTGCATCTGTCGTGTTTAGCTTCTTGGTATAAAACTAGCAGAGGGAGTCCAAAAAATACAGAACACGCTCTTACTTCTGGATTGTGATAGAGTGCAAAAAGATTCTCACACACAACTTGGTTGAAGATGTTAATATTTACTACAAGGTGTTTACTATCTTTCTATCAAGCCTTAAAATTGTCTTTTATCATCTATTATCTACTTGTTGACAAATTTCAGAAACATTAGCAAGAAATAAAAATGTTCGAAGAAAGAATAAGCAATCTCAAAAACATTTCCCTCAAAAAAAGATGCCATTCACTGACTATGTTATGGTCCTTAAACAAATACATTGTTATTTAGATAACAGATTTAGATTTAAACTTTTGTTTAGCAATTTAGAAATTTAAATTCTAAAAATTTAGATTTAATTTAGAGGTTTTTTATGATTTTAATACATTGAAAAGCAAGTTATTTTTTTCATGCTTTTCTGAAAGACTATGGAATTTGGGTAATTTGACTACAGTTAGCAACAATTTTCAAAAAGAAACTAGTAAAAAAACCTGTGCATCTGGAAATTACTGGAATGTGGAAATTTCCCATTATAGTTCCTAAACAGATCTCCAGTAGAGATAAAGTAGGGTTTCTAATGTTTTTTCTTTTTTTTTAGTTGATGGGTGATAACAGTCATTACTCTTTATTTTCTACTTTATAAAATATGGAAAGAATTACAGTATAGTGACTGCACTTTCTGCAGGACAATCTTCCCATCAAAAGGTATTCCTGAAGTACTTCTTTTTCTCAGAGTGATCTCTCCCAGTCCTCACAGAGATGTTGATGGAGTATGGGAAAGATGAGCAGAGAGTGAGGCGAACTGGATGGCTGGACCCAGAGGGTGGTGATGAGTGGCATGAACTGTACTTAGAGTATAGTAACTAGTGATGCACCCCAGGGGTCAATTCTGAGCCCAATTCTCTTTAACATCTTCATTAATTATCTGGATGATGGTGTAGATTATACCCTCAGTATATTTGCAGATGAAATGCTAGCAGCAGTGGTACTTGTTATCTTTCTTCCTATGTAACATACAAAAATTATGCAGAGAAAAGCATATGAACAAATGGAACATTGTGAATAGAATAAAGAACATAATACTATGCATGTAGTATTTCCACAGGCATCAAAATACAAAACAAGACCAGGAAGAAGTAAAAAAGCTCCAACACATGCAGATCTGTTGAATGAAACCATGCGTTCTTTAGCTCTAGCAGGTCATAGTACCAAAGAACACAAAAGAAAAATTTGCACATCAGTTCACATACACTGACCTCTTCTCACAAAGAAACATAAGAAAGCACAGTTTTATTTTATGAGGGTGCTTGTACATCACAATCGTTCCTGAAAAACTGAAGGAAATAACCTAAGAAAGACTAAAAGCAATAATATTAGACTTTTACCAGTTTCAGTGCAGAAGAAAAAAAAGGCTACCAACTACTCTTCCTAGGTTTATGAATCCTCTGCTACTAGTGATTTAATAACAACACATGGTTCAAAAGCAAACATTTTGCAAAACAAGTTCCCATAAATGTATTCATCCTCTCAGGTGTAAATTGGGCAACAAAGCCAATTTCTTTAATGGCCTTGCATGGAGTCCTTTAAAACAATTTATATTTTTTACAGTAATTATTTTCTTAGGAAGTGATAACTTATGTTCTTATCTCAGCTTTTTTTATCATGGGAAAATAATACAGGCTTTTTTACCATAATGAATATAGCCTGGGGCATGAGTAATATTACACGTTTTTTTTGCAATTGGAAATCATACATTTGTTAAAAACTGTAATTTTCCTCACATTTCTATTACAGCCCTAAAAATGAAGCACAGTAAAACTTAGGCTGGCCTATATGCATGATACATTAGTCAGTAAATTAAATTTGTGGAGAAGAGTATGAAACAAGGTAGCATGCAGTAAAACTTCCTTTGCATATTCTGCAGTCAAATTCCTTGGAAATTTATGAACTTAAGACATGTTCCTCTATGCTTAAGATTTCTCAAGGATTTTTAGAGGGGAGAAGAGGACACCAAATTTAAACATAAGACAGGCATTCAGGAAAGATGTGATGTGTATGAACTCACTGCTTTTAGTACTATGAAAAGCAAGTTTTAAAAATACCTCAACAGAAAGTATCTGTGTAGGTTGGGAAAATAAAAGCAAACCAAAACACAATTCTTAAAGAAAGTACAGGAACAAAATATATTATGTATAATAGTAATAACTTACTGTATATGTAAAGAAATAGTTTCAGTTCTTTTCATGGATCACCATAATCACTTTCCCCAGTAAGTGTATTGGGTTTGCATGGCAAGGTTTTGGTGGATGTGGGGGCCTACAGGGCTGACTTTAGTGGGAAGCTACTGGAAACTCCCCCTGTGTCCAACAGAGCCAATGCCAGCCAGCTCCAAGAACGACATGTTGCTGGCCAAGGCTGAGCCCATCACAGATGGTAAAAATATCTCTGCAGTAGCATATATANTTTAGTGGGAAGCTACTGGAAACTCCCCCTGTGTCCAACAGAGCCAATGCCAGCCAGCTCCAAGAACGACATGTTGCTGGCCAAGGCTGAGCCCATCACAGATGGTAAAAATATCTCTGCAGTAGCATATATAAGAAGGGCGAAAAAGTTATTGCACACAAGCAATTGCAGACAAAGAGTGTTTTATATAAGAGAAACAGGATCAGTGAGGAAGGAGGGGGAGGAGGTGATTCAGGCACCAGAGCTGAGATTCCCCTGTAGCCTGTGGTGAGACAGCTGTGCCCCTGCAACCCTTGGAGGGCATAGGGTAGCAGAGATCCATCTGCATCCCCTGGAGGAACCCAAACTGGAGCAGGTGGATGCACACAAAGAAGGCTGTGACCCCGTGGGAAGCCCATGCTGGAGCAGGCTCCTGGCAGGGATCTGCAGAGTCGTGGCGAGAAGAGCCCACACTGGAGCAGGTTTGCTGGTAGGAGTTGTGACCCTGGGGGGGATTGATATTGGAGCAGCCTGTTCCTGAAGGACTGCACCCCATGGAGCAGTTCTTGAAAAACTGCATCCCATGGGAAGGACTCACTTTTGACAAGTTCATGAACTGTCTCCTGTGTGAGGGCCTCATGCTGGAGCAGGGGAAGGACTCTCCCTGAGGAGGAAGCAGCAGGAGAAACAACCTGTGATGGACTGACTGTAACCCTCATCCCTTGTCTGTCTGTGCTACTGAGGCGGAGGAGGTAGAGCTGGGAAATAGGGAGGGTTGGAAGGAAGCTGTTTTTGAGATTTGCTTTACTTCTCATTATCCTGCCCTGATTTTGCTTGGTAATAAATTCACTCATTTCCCTAATTCAAGTCTGTTTTGCCCATGGTGGTAATCAGTGAGTGACCTCTCCTGCCCTTATCTCAACCCACCAGCTTCTCATTGTATTTTCTCACCCCTGTCCAGTTGCAAGAGGAGTGATAGAGTGGCTTTGCTGGGCACCTGCCATCCAGCCAGATTCAAACCTCCACAATAAAAAATTGTTTCTTGCTACTGCTGAATTGATAAGATTTCTTTTAATTATACCCATGATAAACTGAAACGATTTAAAAGTGCTAACTTGCTCCTATTTTGCTATCTTTATTCTGGTTTACTCTCTTTAATAGTCCAAATTATTTTGGATGAGAGCATTGCTTTGCATTGAAAATACTTATTTCATTGAAACTAATCAAGAAGAAATACAAAAAAGATGTAAAGAAGATGAGGTCAAGGAAGAAATGCTAAAAACATCAAGAGGGCTCATGGATACATGAACTACATAGCTATTTTCCCATCTACTTGCTTAATAAATGATGACATAATATTGTATTTTTCTTTCCTAATTTTGCTTTTTAAACAAACCTGGTGGCAGTAAGTATGTAGGAATTTTTTTAACTCTTTCTCTAATTAAGATTAATTTTCCTTGCCTATACCCAACATATGCTGTTAGGACACTGTAGTTTAAACAGCAGAACATCTGTATCCCACAGGGCCTGACTACATACATAGAGACACACTATTTTCCATAGTTTGTAAACCAGTTCATCCTTCCATGTGATGACAGTAAATGCTTGATGAGGGTGGGCATTAAAATCAGTGAGGGAAATACCTAAACAGTGGAGTGTTGTTCCAAGTGGTTATCACACTGAGACATAAATTGCTATAGATGAAAAACAAATTTTATGGTTATGAAAGACACGCAAAAGTATCTTGCAGTGTAGCTTTTTGAACAGTGTATTCCTTCTCTATTCACATCCATCTATTTTAACTCTCTAGTAATTAAATGCTTACTTTGTAGATTGTTTAAAGACTTTGTGTACAATAGACCTATCACTCATATATATAACAGATACTCATGAGAAAATTCTTTGCAATGTTATCTTCAGACTGAGCAGTAGTGTGAAGGCTGCTTATCCCTAATCGTTGGCCTTGTGGATGAATAATGAAAATGCTGCTTAAATTATAACCTTGCTGTGAAACTCTGAAAACTTTTCCACCGTAACCATACATTCCCCCAGTACTGTTTCTCAGTTTTCCTCTCAGGGTTTTGTTACTTTCTAAGTTTGGCAGTGGGTCAAAAATTACTCAGTTCTAATACACTCATTTTCATTTCCCATCAAAGTTCAGGTAGTTTTGAGGAGTGAGCATATCCAGAATTAATTTTCTTGGTAATTTGCATTTGGGACAGATTGATGACATTAGATTAGACATTAGATGCAAAATGTTAAGAATTCGTTCAACTTGCTCACCACAGGCAGAGATGGTAAAATTTCAGGCAGGCAGAAGGGATTATTTTAAACTTCTAAGGGACTGAGTAGATATAAATATACAGATTTAATTAATCCTAATTTGACATGGTTTTATAAGGTCAAATTCATAACATCAGGATATACAGAATGTATTTCTTCAAGATTAAATACCTGGCTCTGAAAGTGGAAGTATTCTGTGGACATATAAAAGGGACTGCAATGTTAATAACCAGTGCAAATGCTCATCAGTACCATGTAAAAATCAGAGAAATAGATCAGTGATTTTTGATGTCATGATGTCTGAATAAAAGAACAGGTCATTCAGCCTTAAACTAAGAATTAAATGTGAGTTTTCTACTACTTGCTTCTTATGTCTACATAAAATTTATTGACCTTTGAATTGAGGGTTAGGCATCTAGTGATGCAGAAAGAGCTCTAAATGAATTATTTAAGTGCCATTGATATTATTACTAGATGCACATCTGTATTTTCTGTCACCTATCTTTAAAAATTTACAGTTTTTACTTTAAAGAGGATTATTATAGAACTAAATGCATTAGTTGTTATGAAAAAATAAGTTCGTCAAGAGTTTATTCCTATGCACATGAGGGACAGGCAAAAAACCCCCAAAACACAATCCAGCTTGAGCAGCACAAGTTTGTATCTCCCAGTCAGAAGGATGTGTGTAAGTGTAGGCTCAAAGTCAGAGAAATAAATAACTTTCTGTGCTGAGGTTTTCATGATGAATATGACAGCTACAATACTCGGTTTTGCAAAATGTATTTACTCTAAAAAAATATTTTTATTCTGGAACATAGTTTCAGCACAGTGTCTGGTTTTAAAGATTAAAGATGCCCATCCTTAGGAAACCCTGGAGGAACAAGTCTCTGCAGAGGAAAGGAACCAATTTTCTTTAAAGTTTTCTTTTATCTATTTCTATACAATTTAATTGTGATGACCCAGATAGGTACTTCATGCTATCATCTTTTGTTATATTCTGGACAGGGAATACAGTTTAATGACAGCTACAGAAAATGGGAAAATATTAACCACATATACGAAAGTTAGCAAACATCATTATATCCATATCATGAGGAGCTGTTATTTATGGAACAGAGAATAAAATAAATTTTGAAAGCAAAATATATAAAAATAATTTCTATGGAGAATACTGTAGACTTTAAAATAAACTTTCAGTTTTAGTCAGCCGGAACTGTCAAAGTTGAGGCACAAGGAACATCCAATATCATAATTTATAGAGAACTGTGATCAACATGGTTCTTTGGAGGCATAAGCAAGGATGTGGATTCTTTTCCTGGAAAAACCTTAATATTTTGTAGGACTAGTAATTATAGCCTTATTAGATGTAAAAACCTGATAAATATTTATTTTCAGTCTACAAAACTGGGTGAAAGACAACATCAGTTGTGTTTCCTATACTATATATCATGTATAAACCTGAAGCTATATTTTAATCATATCTTCATAATCTCAGTTTTTCTATATATTTTTTAGGGTTTAGATTAACCACTACTCATTATAAATTCTAAAACTCCACAGTAAGAATAACTGCTTTCTGGTTTAGATGAATTTTCAATCTCTCCTAAGAGACTAGAGAGTAACCTCTTCTGTTTTCGTGGAGTTAAGTAGCAGAAGCTGGACACAAAAGAACATAATTTAGAACAGTTCTTCATGAAGACAAAATTCAGAGTAATCCATACTGTACCATAGTCATGCAAAAGGGTGACTCTCAATACAGCTATGCCTGGTAAGAGATTATGAAAGCTAAAAGCAGATGATATTTTTGTGGGCAGAAGGATAGACAAAATCGTAATTTCACTAAATTTTAATGGCTGTTCAGCTACTTTTTCTAACTTTTACCTAGATGAGATATGATTGTTTTCCACTTATAGTGTGGTCCTGGAATTCTCTGACTGCTTCATTCAAGTAAATAGGGACTCTGCATGTTTGTGTCAATTTAGATGTATAGGGCTAAATTTAGATGTATAGGGCAAATTATGTTCTCAGTTTCATTTCACTGTAAATAATGAGTAATTGAAATCAATGGACCTACTCCTGATTTATATGAGTGTTACTAAAGGCAGAATTTGATGTCTCTCGGGTCAATACCAAGGGTCTTGCACACAAACAATTGCATTAACCTATATCAGCTCTGCAGCTATGTCAAGGATACCACTATGTGTAAAGTTGCAGCATTTTATCCAGGCTGAAGATTAACTGAATCCAGAACAACGTCCTCTTAATGGCATTAATAAATTTCCATAATGGGGGTGAAATAAGTTGCAGCAACAGTAACAACCTTCCGAAAATATATAACATGGTCATTTAAATGCTGATACAATAGACATTGGCAATCAGAAACATAAACACTACCTGCACAGATATGAAGTCATTCCAACATTGAAAGGACCCTTTGTTTCCTTTTACAACTTAAAAATACTAGAAAGTTTCATGGAAATAAATCACAGTGAATAGGTAACCAAAAAGATAGCAAAGATTAGACATAAGTGGATATTTTAGCTTATATTTGAAATCTTATTGTCAAGTAAATATCACTGAAGATTATTATAAACGCAAGTAAATTTTATAGATGTAATGATTTACCATCCATTTTAAAAATTTAATTTTAGTGTTTAATATGTTACTCAGTTAAACCATTGAAAATTTAAAAATTAAAATTAGACATAAGCAGTATCTTCAAACAGGACAGCTAAAGTAAAGTGCTTAAATCAATGCCACTTAGATTGTAACTGATTTTTAATTGTAAATTAGATGGATTCTGGAAACAATGCTACAATTCTACATTCCAAATTAGTATATTTCAGTAGCAGAAACCAACCTGCGCTAAATTAAGCTGGTCATTGATGGATTCCTAAAGTAAGAATAAATTAGCAATGTCATTGACCTTATCGAGTAATATGTGTGCTGCTTGCAGCACCATTACATACATGAAAAACTAGTAGGACAAATATCTGGGTCATAAAGCAGAGCTGGTGAATTGGTGAAATGTGAAGAACGTTTTTATTTCTGAGACAGAAAGATTAATAACCATTTCCACTGGGGGAAAGCATGAATTTAATGCAGGGCCCACTGTATTTGGTTTTCCTTTTCTTACCTCAGCTTTCCTTGTTATCACACCATAACTGACCTGGATATTTTTTTTTTTATTTCTATCTAATAAAAATTTTACCTATTATTTTGAAAAGTCTTAGGTTTTCATTCTTTTTGTCTAGACTTCCAATTTGATATTGATAATGAGAATGGTTTGTATATTATTCTACTCAAATGACAGTTGTGAGTATATTTGCTTCTTATTTATTCGATTTCCAAAAAGAATAAATACATAAATTAAAAAAAAAAAAAAGAAAAAGAAAAGTTTGAATAGGTAAGGATTTGTCATCTAGAGCAAATCCAAAAGCTCCGTTTTACTTCTCTTCCCATTCCTGCAGCTTTCCCTTTGTTCCTTTGACAGTTGCCCTGGCACACACACACAGGGAACTCTGCTTGCAGTTGCTCCACAGCAGTCTTTGGAAAGGCCACTTCTACAACGCAGATTTAAGCCAAAGCCAAGTATCTTCATCTTTGGAAAACTGTATAAACACTCTGAAATAAATTAGTCTGCTGTGTATGGAACATGTCTAAGAAAGGTGAGAAGAACTCTAACTACCTCTTTGGAAAAGGGGATAAGGAGAAGCACAAACAGTAAGCTCCACAGAAACAGAGAATTAAACAAAACCAGGAATAATTCAAAAGTGAATAATACAGCTTCAAAGACACTGACTTTTCTGGAAGTTACATGCTTCTGTTTTTCAACACAAAAGCGGCAATTTAAACTTCTCAATCCTATCCACAGTAGTATGACCTGGAGTGGCCACCTCCCAAGCCCATCCTTCCTTATATCAGACCTGTCAGCAGTAGCAATATTGGCTGTGTGAATGAAATTAGTGCAATGGATACTCTCAATGTTTTATTACATTATCCAAAATATGACACAAATGAGGAAAAAAAAAAGCTGAAACAAGGTACATATTCACTACCAAAAAGCACAAGAAAAGCACTAAGATGGAATCAGTTCTAAAAGGGCATTTTTCATTAAGAATCCTGCTTAAAATTTTCAGAAGTGCAAATGTAGCAGAACCACATACAGGCAGCTCACCATCTTTACTCCCTCCCTCTGCTCTCTGTCATTCTCAGTATTCCCTGAACACTTGAACTCTCAAGACTTACTCTCAGGCTCTCTGGTGTTCAGGATTTGGAAATGTTTCAAAATGTTGAAAATGCTAAGAAAATTTGATCTAGAGCTCCTCCATGCCAAAATTTCTGTAATAATCTAAATGTTCTTTTTTATGAAAGACCAAGTTACCTGTCATTCATGTTGTTCAAGTACTTTCACTGAGAGAAGGAAGAGAAGTAAATCTGACTGACAGACCAGTGGACAGTGGAATGAAATTTAAATTAGAGAGATAAATCCAGACAACCTCTAATAGGCACAGCAGTTATATTTTTATGTAGTTGAAGAGTTTTCAAATTCAAATTGAATAATATACTTTGTAATGAACTCATTCCAAATGTAGATCAGAGGATACAACACAAGAATTCATGACGGAAATATGGTGGCCTATGTCTGATTAGGAGATTTAAAAGTTCTATAGCTTTACTTGAAATTTACTTACTCACTTAAACTACACTATAAAGTGTTTGATTAAAAAATTTGAAAATTTTAATTAAAAATTAAATTAAAATAAAATAAAAATTCTATCTACAGAAGTTACTGGTTATAAAAACAATGATCAGAATAAGTTATATTTGTGACAGTTAAGCATCAAGCATCTTTCCTGTTTGTCAAAACCATATCAATCTATTCATCCGCATTCAGTATAGGCAATTTTAACTGAAATGGATAGGTGGCACTTTCAGCACTGTGTTTGCCTGAAGATGCAGTTTCTTGTCACTCACTGTTGGCATTAATGAAGTGTCTAACTCATAAGTCATGAATTTTTCTATTAAGTTTTTTATAAGACACTTCATATTCATAAAACAACACAAAGTGCACAAGTACAACTAAAACTAAGGGATAGGATTTGCAGTAGCACTCAGGCCTGACAGAAATCCCTTCTTTTACAGTCACTAGAAGTATCTTAAATGAAAGCAAGATTAGGTGAATACAAAGGGCTTTCAAAATCTTACCCTCTATATTATGCCAAGCTAAAAAGTATACACCTTAAAAAGGCAGCACACTATCTATATGTTCATATTGTGTCCACAAAGAAAATAATTCTTTCTTTTAAAAGACAAAAAACTAATTCTGTAGACTATAAACTAGCTTGTTTGCATAAGCAAGTAGCCTGCATTCTTCAGACACCCTTTTTGGCTGTTTTCAGTGAAATGAATTGTTAGATTTTGCTCTAATTTGTCAGTTGGACAATGGAAGTTGGAACAATGGAAGCTGCCAGGAGAAAAGGAACCTCAGTCCATCCCTCTTCTACCAACTCAATGCCAGTGCCAGCAAGAGATGCCCAGAGACTGGAGAGGGACTGCAGGTCAGCAGGAGAACACCTGAAGAGCAGCACAAAGGAACTCCCTCCACACAGTAAGGCAGCTTCACTGGGGCTCCAACTCAAAAGCCTCTATGCAAACACAAGCAGCATGAGGAATAAACAGGGGGAGTTAGACACGTACATATGCCTACAGAGATGTGATCTTACTTGTATGACATGCAGACATGGTGGGATGGATGTCCCATATGACTGGAGTGTTGAAATGAAGGCATACAGGCTCTTCAGGAAGGACAGTCAGAGAAGTCAAGGATGGGGTGTTGCCCTCTTTGTCAAAGACCAGCTGGAGTTCATGGAGCTCTGCTTGAGGATGGATGAGGAGCAGACCAAGAGCCTATGGATCAGAATTAAAGCAAGGGCAAAGGCAGGTGGCAGAATCGTGGCGGTATGCTACAGGCCATGCAACCAGGAAGACCGAGTGTATGAGGCCCTCTAGAGACAAATGGGAGCAGCCTTACATTCACAAGTCCTGGTTGTCATGGAGGACTTCAACCACCTGATACCTGTTGGAGGGACAACACAGCAGGGCATAAGCAATCCAGGAGGTTCATACAGTGCATTAATGGTAATTTCCTTCTCCAAGGGATAGAGGAGCCAGCAAGGAGAAGTGCTATGCTGGACCTTGCTCTCTCCAAAAAGGAGGGGCTGTTGGGCAATGTGAAGTTCAAGGTTGTGAAGGAATGTGAAGCCTTGGCTGCAGTGACCATGAAGTGGTAGAGTTTCAGATCCTTAGGGCAGTGAGGAGGAGGTGCAGGAAGCTCACCTCTGGACTTCATGAGAGAAAATTTTGGCTTCTTCAGGGATCTGCTTGGTAGAGTACTATGGGATAAAGCCCTGGAGGTGAGACAGGCCCAAGGAAATTGGTCAGTATTCAAAGATCGCATCCTCCAAACTCAAGAGTGATCCCAGCAAGGAGGGAGTCAGAGGCCTGCATGGATGAACAAGATGTTCCTGGACAAACTGAAACACAAAAAGATATGTAATGGAAGCAAGGAGAGGTAGCCTGGAAGGAATACAGAGAAATTGTCTGAACAGCAAGTGATCAGGTTAGGAAAGCTACAGCACTGACAGAAATCTGGCCAGGGATGTCAAGGACGAGAAAAGTTTCTATAGGTATGTCAGAGGTGAAAGAAAGAGTAGGGAAAATGTGGACCCTCTATGAAAAGACACAGCAGACCTTGTTGCCCAGAAAAGGGAGAAGGTTGAAGTACTCAACAATTTTTTTGTATTAGTCTTCAGTAGCAAATGCTCCAGACACACCACCCAAGTCACAAGAGGCAAAGGAAGTGACCGGAAGAATGAATAAATGTCCAGTGTATGAGAAGATCAAGTTCAAGACCACCCAAGGAACCTGAAGGTACATAAGTCCATAGGACATGATGAGATGCATCTGCAGATCCTGTGGGAATGGGCAGATGAAATTGATAAGCCAGCATAGTTGAAAAGTCTTAATAGTCCCGTGAAGTTCCCACTAACTGGAAAAGTGGAAACAAAACTCTCATTTTCAAAAAGGGCAATAAGGAAGATCCAGGAGACTACAGGCCAATCAATCTCACCTGTGCTTGACAAGATCACAGAGCAGAAACTCCTGGAAGCTATGCTAAGGTAAATAAGTAGATAATTGGTGACCACCAACATGGCTTCACTTAGGGCAAATTGTTCCAAAAAATTTGATGGCCTTCTGTGACAGGATTACAGTATTGGTGGGTAAGGGAAGAACCAGTGCCATTACCTACCTGGACTTGAACAAAGTATTTGACACTGACCTGCACAATTTCCTTTTCTCTGAATTGGAGAGGCATGGATTTGATGGGGGGACCACTCAATGGATAAGGAATTGGCAGGATGGTGACACTCAAATAGTTTTTGTCAGTGGTTCACTGTCCAAGGGGAGACCAGTAATGAGTGTTTTTTCTCAGGGGTCAGTATTGGGACCGGTGCTCTTCAACACCTTTGTCAGTGACATGGACATGAGATCCAGCACACCCTCAGCAAGTCTGCTGGCAACATCAAGCTGTGTGGTGTGGTCAACACTGGAGGGAAGGGATACCATCCAGAGGAACCTGGACAGGTTTGAGAGGTGGGTCCTTGTGAACCTCATGAAGGTCAGTAAGGCCATATGCAAGGTCTTGCCACCTGGATCAAGACAATGCCAAGCACAAATACAGACTGGGCAGAGAATGTATCGAGACCAGCCCTGAGGGCAAGCCACACTTGGGGGTGTTGGTAGATGAGAAGCTCAACATAAGCTGGCAAAGTGCACTTGCAACACAGAAAGCCAACCATGTCCTACAGCAAAAGGAACATGACCAGAAGATCCAGAGAGGTAATTCTCCTCCTCTTCTTTGCTCTTTTGAGACTTCATCTGGAGTAGTGCATCCAGCTCTGGGGTCCCCAACATAAAAAGGACATGGACTGCTAGAGAGAGTCCAGAGGATGGCTACTGAGATAATCAGAGGGCTGGAATGCCTCTCCTATGAAGAGAGGCTGAGAGAGTTGGGATTTCACAACCTGAAGCTCACCTTAGAGCAGTCTTCCAGTACCTTCAGGGGGCCTACAAGAAGCCTGAATAGGGACTTTTTGCAAGGACATGCGGTGATAGGATAAAGGGCTTATGGCTTTAAACAGAAAGAGGGTAGATTTAGATTAGATATTTCTTCACTGTAAGAGTGAAAAGACACTGGAACACATTTCTCAGAGAAGTTGTGGATGTCCACACCCGGTGGTGTTCAAGACCAGACTGGATAGGGCTCTGACCAACCTGCTCTAGTGGAAAGTGTCCCTGTCCATAGCAGAGGGGGTTGGAACCAGATGATCTTTAAGGTCCCTTCCAACCCAAACAATTTTATGATTCTTAGATTCTATGAGACAGGCTGCTCCCCTGCCACATGGAGGGACATTGTGGAGAAAATACACCTGCAGCCCATGGAAGACCCAGTGTTGGAGTAGGTGGATGTGCTTGAAGGATGCCATGACTCTGGGGGAAGACTGTGCTGGAGCAGGCTCTGGTGTCATGTGGTGGTGTCATGGAGAGAGGAGCCCACCATGGAGAAGGTTTCCTGGCAGGACTTGACCCTGAGAGGAACCCACACTGAAGCAGTCCGTGAAGAACTGCATCCCATAGGAGGGACACACATTAGAGGAGTTTTCAAGGTCTGTCTCCCGTGGAAGGGATTCCATGCTGAAGCAGAGCAAGAGTCTGAGGGGTCCTCCTCTTGAGGATGAAGGAGTGGAAGAGAAAACATGTGATGAACTGACCACAGGCCCCATTCCCAAGCCCCCTTCACCACTGAGAAGGAGGGAGAGAACCTGGGTGTGCAATTGAGCCCAGGAAGAAGGAAGGGGTGGGGGGAAGGTGTTTTAAGATTTGATTTTATTTCTCATGATGCTACTCTGATTTGATTGGTGATTAAATTAATTTCCCTAAGTTGAGTCTGTTTTGCCTATAATGGTAACTGGTGAGTGATCTCTCCCTGCCTTGATCTCAACTCATGAGCTTTTTTATATTTTCTCTACCCTGCCCAATCGAAGAGGGGAGTGATAGAACAGCTTTACTGAGTGCCTGGTGTCCAACCAGGGGTGAACCCACCACAGGCTTTTTTAATACCACATGAATAGAAAAAGCTGTCTGTTGTGCAGGGATATTTCATATGATAATAACTGAGAAACTTCTGGAAAAAGTAGAAAAAAATGCCTGTGATTCAAGGAAGTACTTAAATTCAATTGCCTAATTTTAAGTATGTGCTGAACTGTTATGTATTTTAATGAAACTTCCGCTTTATACATAAGGCTATTGAAGACATTTGCTGCTGCCAAATGGGAGCAAGGTATTCCTGTAAAGGGTTAATAATTGTTTACTCTGATTTTCCTTGCTTTTCTTTGCTTTTCTCCTCCCTGTTCATTTGTTTGTACTTTCAAGTAGCTTTTTATATCTCCACTTTACCTAATAAGCTTTGAAAATCATCTTCTAAAAATATAAGAAGAAAAGAAATTGGATTTTTTTTTCAGATGGAATTGCTTTTGCTCTAAAATATTCTGGGAAATAGTCTCTGAGAAATATGCTCTTGCATGCAACACTGAAATGTTCTATGGTATAAGAACTAAAATATCACTTCAAATTTATAATTATGTAATTGATGGATACATGAAAAATATTCTTACTCAATGTTTTTTTTTCATCAGCACTTTTGTTTATTATGTTGGTTAATTTCTGAAGGGAAAAGCAATCCTATACATATGCACGCACTGCATGTCCATTTTACTGCTTTTTAAGTGCTTGGTAAAAGTAGATGTGCAGACTGCCAGGTGAACTCTGTGAAATCTGTAAAATCTGGATGAAAGGACTATTGAATTTTTGAAAAGAAAAACAAGCTGGAGGCAATCTAAGCTTTTACCTAAGTTAAACACAAGTGACACACAGACAGGAGTAGAACAGCTCTGTTCTAGCTTACAACATGCTTCTTTTAGATGGCCTCTGGATGGGAAGGCAACAGTATTAAGGGAGCAAGTAAATGCTGTTTGTTCTATGATACCTGTGTAATTGAATCTAGCCACACAATTAACTTTACATATTAAGAAATTTGTCTGGTTCTTCAAGTCCTGTGGGAATTTTGCCATTCATATCAACAGGAAGAGAACAGGAAAGAGTTAGTAGGATTATTTCACTGTAAATTATATTAAACTTTTGTGTGCAGGATCAGACATAGAAGTAAGAACATACAGATAGGTGTTGTGCTGCATAACAGATACTTCATCATTTTCCCTAATATTTTGGCTCATAATCACAGAATACTTTGCAAATATTATTTGGTCCCTATGATATATTTCTAGGGAATGAAAAGGGATTTTCTCTGCTTACAAAACATTATTCAGTAACAGTGAGGCTGCAGAAATGAAATATTGAAATTTACATAAAGGTTTGAGGATTTATTTTATTATACACTATGCACTAAAATTTTTAAACAAGAAAATCTATGTGTAGCTAGTAAAAAGAATGTTTTATATATGATGAAACTGATGCAATTCAGAATTCACATGCTGAATTCATCTCATGTATTGTAGACCCACAAACAAAGATTTTTAGAGAAGTCAGCTTTAGCAGGATGAATTATCAAATGCAGGATAAATAATGTCAGAAGCCTGCCAAGAGCAGCAGACTAAAGAGATGAGAGACTGACTTCACATTATCAAAATGCAGTGACAACTGAGCAGTAACCATATCCACTATTTCTTGAATACTGAAATAATATTTTAGTATTATGGTTGTGGACATTTCTTCTAAAAAACAGACAATCAAACAAACAAACCAACAAAAAAACCCAAACAAAAAACTCACACCAAACCCAAGGTCCAGCTGGTTCAGTTTCAGCAGCCGTGTACAGTAAATGAAAGCAGTTCTCTTTCCCAGCAATATAGATGACAAACAAGGTCCATGTGCATGCCAAGTTTTTCTGCAGACGTTGTAGCACAAAATAGAGAAGGTTTAATCCCTAATAGCACAAAGAGTTGCATTGGCTTGAACTCAGCTATGAGAAACAGAGCAGTTACTGTGCTGTTGCACGTAGCCGTTTCATGCACGGCCAGTGAATTACTTCTGATGCATTCATATTTTGGGAATTTACAAAACCAGAGGGAAGGAAGGGATAAGCATCCACAGGAAGACAAGATACACACACTTCTTTAAATACCCATCCAGCAAACAGACAAAAGTCATAAGCAAATGCCATTCCTTTAACAAACCATATATTTTTCGGCAATAGTTGTTTAATCCTGGTTATTAAAAAAAATTCCCAGTGTAAGAAATTTAAGCCAAGGTATTTCAATTCAACTACTTTTCATAATTATTGAGATGTATCATTACTACATGCTATTTTGACTTAGTAAAAAACCTTAATAAAATGTTTTCCAGTTTTTCTACCTACAGATCTCCTAGACATAGAGTGATGGATACATACATAAAGATATATAGCAAATCATGTTCATGATTTGTTCTGTCTACTGGGTAAGTGTTTATGTTATCCAAATATTCTTTTCAGCTACAGGATTTTTAGAAAATATTGGGCATACAGAAGTTCTGTGCTAAACTGGGGATTAAACAAGTTACTTCAAAGCTACTGAAGCAACTGGAACTGGAGTGAAAGTACCTCTGAAGATTTGAGCATCTTGAATGTGAAACATTCAAAGTCTGCTTGGCCACCATGAAAAAAACCAAAAAACCAAGGACAGAATAAACTTAAAAGCTTGGGGTTTAATATGATGAAGATGAGACACTGAGAAGTTCTCTGATACTTAGCCTGGACTAAGGCCATCCTTTCTATCATGTCTTCAGAACATCTAAGTGGAATTCTCAAAATACATCTAATAGACGAGGTCTATTACACAACTGATCTGTTGTGCCCAAAAAAGAGTAACAAAGATGGTGAAGGGTTTAGAAAACATCTTATTAGGAGTGGCTGGGGGAATTGGAACAGTTTTTTCTGGAGAACAGGAGGCTCCGGGGGCACCTCATTGCTCTGTACAACAACCTGAAAGGAGGTTGAAGTGAAATAGGGGTTTGGTCTCTTCTAGCATGCCTCAAGTGAAAGAGTGAGAGGAAAGGGCCTTAAATTGTACCAGGGGAGGTTCAGATTAGTTACTGGAAAAAAATATCACTGAATTAGTGGTTAGGCACTGGGAGAAATTGCCCAGGGAGGTGGTGTGGAGTCACTGTCTCTGGAAGTGTTAAGAGAGGTCTGGATGTGGCGCTTGTGGATATAGCTCAGGGGTGATTATGATGGTGCTGGACTGATGGACTAGATGATCTTGAAGGTCTCTTACAACCTTGATGATTCTGTGATTTTGCAATTTTTAGAAAATGTTACTAGAGTCACAACTTTATTCAAAATATGCCAATTGAATGTAACACTCTGTTCCTCTTTCTAGTCTCAAAACCTCCCTGAGAAAAAAATAAGTAGAAACACTACAATGAAGCTTATAACTATAGTATTCTTCCTGGTTCAGAAACTGTTGATTCTTCCTCAGGGAATTCACTTGTCTTCTAGATTTTCCTAAACACCAGACTATGATCTTTGGACATTCTCCAGTCCTTCACTTGTAGTCATCCTATTGCTATTTGGCAAAAACAAGCACAGAAGGGAAAAAAGAAAAAGAAAAGAAATATACATTTGCACAGAAAGGAAGATCAAGAATACAAGCCACAAAATGTCCTTGGTTCAAGCACTAATAACCACTTAAATAATTTTTCTTTCTGTGTCTCTTGAGTTATACATCAAACTAAAAGATGGCTATAAAGCCATAAGTAGAATTCCCTGCCTTGAGTATTAATAATATCTGTTGGCCAATACAACTATAGCACACATGGACAAAACCCTCCAAACTTCAGGGGAAAAAAATAATTTTAAGTTTACATTAATTTGAACTTGAAATGGATATAGCAAATACATATCAAGACAGAATATTTACATACACCTGAGACACCAACATGCAAAAGTGCAAGATAAATACCAGAGCCTAAATCTTCATTACTTTTCATCTAGTCTGATCTTCTACAACCTTGCAACCCCTTTTATCACTGCAGAATTTTTATAAGAACAATTTAAGGATGGAACTAAAAAAATAATTAGTATCTTACGGAGATGACTGAACAATAGCAATATAGTGAAGAAGCAGATTAATAATAAATACTTTAGTATGTTCTTTATTACAAGAGTGAATTCCATACTGGCTGTTTGCTTGGCCTCTTTACATACATATTAGAATGGATACCAAGGCAGTAAAGAAAGTTTGGCCTGTTTTTTTTTCTGAGACTTCTGCACTTTTCAGCATATTCTGTAGCTAGTTGGATTTTTCTGCAATCCAGGGATGGAAGTTCAGTGTTTAGATGTCAAAATTATCATTAATGTTTGGCAAAGATGTGTTCCACTTTTATTAAATGGAATGTGGACAAGAATACAGAACTTCACAATGCCTATTTGAGAAATCAGAATATTTGCAGACTGGTAGGCATATTTTTACTGCATATCTAACCTATAATGTGACAATTCATTGTTCTGAGTTCATGCTTACAAACAAAATCCTTCAAGAAACCACCAAATTTTTCTTCATTTCAGACTGATAATTGATTTAATATGAAAAAGTTCCAGTTAAAGTATGAAGTTTTTGTGACATTCAAGAGAAATATTTTCCATTTTGGACTTTAATATAATTAACAAATCCCAATAAAAACCAAACTAACTTTGAAGATAATTAGGTTATTGTTACATGCATTTTGATTAATCATTAATCAGTCCACTGAAACATGCTTAAGAGATTAAAAACTTTTGAAGTCCGGTTTATTTACAGGACAAGAATCCCACTGAGATGAGGTTTGATCTTTAATTTCTGTGAATGTTCTTTTGCCATTAATGTCTTTGAAAAATGGACATAAATTGCTATTGTCATTGTAAATGCAAAATTATTATTTGGTTTTATTTATAGCAACTCTGCTTTTCAAAAATGACAAGCAGTCAATAATTAAACCCACTGAATCAACTACATGCATAGTTTCCACCATTATTATGTGACAATATTTCCAAAATATTGACATATACAAGGTGTATGTTGTGCTACACACTGCACTGAGACAGGAAAGACACCAGTTTCAGTTTGAGAAGACTGCAGACTAAACAGAATGCAGGGTATTGCAAGTGCATGCAGACTAGACAGCACAAGAACATGCAGACTAGGGAGCACAAAGAAACAATGAGATGGTCTAATGACCATAAAGTGCAGTGGTTTCAGCTCACCAGCTGCCGGACACGTACCAGGTTTGGAGAAATTGTAGCAAACATCTCAAAAAGGAATCAATCCTAGTGCATGTTAAAAAACCCTATATTAATTCCTTTTTTACTTGTCTCATTTACCAGATCCTGCACATATATTATGGGAGTACAGTTATTTGTATATTTTAGTCAATACTAATGATTCTCATATGCATTCATTGTACATGTCTTTTTCCAGGGGCTTTGATTGGATATCTGTTTATATGTCACTCAAGTTTTTAGTCAGAGAAAGCAACGCCTGGAAATTAAAGACTTGTGTCACTTCCATTTTGTGAATTATTGCACTAGTCTGATTATTTAATATGGAAGGCAGATTAGTACTGAAAAGTGGCATAAAACCTAACATCTTATTACAAAAAAATAGCAATTTACAATAATATAAAAAAGCCCTCGGACATTGTTCCTTTATACCTAGTAACAACATAGTTAGTATTTTACATTTACTCAGAGAAAAGGAGAGGATTTATCATGGATCATTGTTAACAGAGGTGTCCTGGGATCAGGAGACATGGCTTCAGCTTTCTGCCTGACCAAAGATTTCTGTAACTTTGGGAAGTCACTTGGGACATTTTTAAAATTCTTTAAGACTTTTAAAAGGTATTTTCCAGATAGGGCACAGCATGACTTTGAAAAATGTAGTACCTAATACCTATTGAAATAATGGGTCTTAGACATTTAGGCTTCTGTCAGTTCCGCTAGGAACTTGCCTGGATCATTAGGTACCTAAACACCCTTAACAAATCTGGCCCATAACTGACTTGCAGAAAGATTTTCTATCTGCAAGCAAGGTAACAGGTAGTAGTATTCCCTTATGACATTGGTATAAGGAAACATGCATTAAAGATTATAGCACTGCTAGATATTAAATCATGGAATGGTATATCAATATGTAAGACAGATCATTAAAAAATGTCATTACATAATATTAATGGTGCAGCTGTATCTAGAAAACTGCAGACAGTAGTGCCCAGCCTGTACCAGAGATGACACTGCAGAATTAAAGATGCTTTAAAGACTGAGACAAAAAGGATTAAGTGCACTGAAAAAAAGGTTTGAACAGAACTTGAGAAGAGTTGAAAAAATCTCAGAGACTGAAAAACCAAAAGGAAACCAAACTTTCAATCAAGATCTTAAGTTAATGGATCTGGAATGCTCACTGTCCTAGATCACCTGTACTTTGTATCAATTTACTTGCATTCACACATTAGACTAACATGTTTTAGCTCTAGATATTTTCCTTTTCTCCTTTCTTTTTGATGCGCTATTTATCTATCAGATATTTTGTAGTAACAAACTACTTTATATTAAAAGCCAATGTATGTATGTGTTTAATTTCAAAGCACATATGTATGTATTTAATTTCAAAACATATCTTTGTCTCTGCTATTTGTTTGTTTGTCCTGAGTTGGCCAGCCTCTTTTCTCTACAACTACTGGTCAGATCAAAAGAACGCTTCAAATGTCCATTGAAACAGGTGTGAATTTAATGCATGGCACTGCTAATGACTGAAGATTTTTCATGGACTTAATATACTGATGAAATAACAACTGTTAATAAACTGTATAATAGAGGATAATCAAAAATGCAATGCATGATAGAATTGAAAAGTCATAAATACTCTTACAACATGACAGACCAATCTGTTCTGGATCAGCTGGCTTTAGATTTTTTTCTGGAAATATTTTTCCTATTCTTTTTTTCTTCTTAGCAGTTCTGCTTCACATATACTGCATTTGTATTTTACTAATACTTCATATTATCTTAGAGGACCAGGATTTCTCACAACAGCATCTTTGTATCACTGTTGCTTTGTAGTATTTGAAAGTAAGGCTGTTATCCTGAAATGGAGAAATCCACTTTGGGCATGTGAGTATAACAATTCGGTTAGAAATGCGTAAGGTAAGGCAACCCTTATCAGGAAAGAGAGTGAATCTTAATCTGTTTTAATAAATCACTTTGAAACAGAGAATACAATGAAGAAAGACCACTAAGAATATTGGACCTGAATCTTAATTACCACTTAATGTTACATCCCACTAATAGTATAAATTTATGTGACAATTAATGTATTGACAAAGACTGAAAAAACAAGAGCAATTAAAACCCTCATAACCAGCTTGAAAATTTTTTAAACATACTTCGACATTCACTAACTAGAAATGACTATCACATTTTTTTATATCTAAGAAGCATTATTAAAATCCTTTAAGAAAAAGTTAACTGTCAGAGATTATTAGAAAACCAGTATTCTGTGAAAGATAATGTTTCTTTACTCACATCTCAAAACAGTGACAATATTTAGCTGCAGCTACACGAAGTGCAGCTTTTAAAGATGCTGTTCCTAAGCAGTGGTAGAGAGAACTTGTATTTTGGAATAAAAACCACCAAATCACTGGGCAGATAATCTGCCCAGGTGTCGCCTGCTCCCCTATACATCTATTTTCCTTTCCATGACATCAAACATAGAATGTTTGTGGCTTATTTTGAATGTCAAACCATGATTATATGATCATACATTGTAGTTCCTTTTTAGCAATGAAATATTTTTGTGTTTTATAGTTCTAAGCAATTAGTGATGGATTTACCTATCACTACTCATATCTGTCATGTCTGTTTTGCTATGGTCCTGAAACCCTGGGAAGTCAGCAATGGGCCCAATGAACTTTGCAATGCTAAGTATGGGGACGTTTGGTTCAGTACGTGACAGTGAAAGGAACTACATGAAATCCAGAAACAGTGTGGTATGTATGGCAATCTTTGTGAGACATTTTGTTTCAAAGACTTGCCATGGGATCTTTTATTTAATTATATTTTTCCTCACCTTAAAATTCTTACCACATGTAGAATATATGAGGCAAATAACAGTTTCATTAAATAACTATTTCATTTTGTTTTGTACATCCTTTAGGTCCTTGCTAATCTGTCATGTACAGATAGGACGCAATGGACAGAATTCTTCTTCAAAGAGCATTTTAACTTTTTCTCTGTCCTAACACAGTAAGGTTCCGACACTTCCCTTTAGAAATACTAATAACACCTGAGATACTATATAAGTTAAGGAATGTCATAATTACATATTTCCCTATGTTTCAAAAGCTGCAATGAAAATGTCCTTTTAGGAATAACATTAACATTCTCTCCATGAGGGGTATAATGCTAATATTATGTACTGCTTGAAAACCAGATCATTGCCTAAAGGAGTTTAGTCAAGAAAAAGCAGAAATAAGGTAGAGTTGAAATCTACTAATTCTCCTGTAATCTTCCTTAGAAAGTCTTTTCCCAACTGAAGAAAAAACCCCCTCAAATAGATCTCCTTCTGCTTTAACTTTGCGGGGTTGAATGATTTTGCATTGAGATCTATAGATGGCTCCCTGAAGCTGTGACTCCCCATTACATCTCAGCATGTCTGCAGTTCAGACATTGTCAGTAGTCAAGGCACTAGTAACTGTACACAGATTAACTTGCTTTCATTATGTTCCTCTTAGGAAAATAATCTCCCATTCCCTTATCCTTTAAAGTACGTGTCCCTCAAACTACAAATTTTTCATATGACACAAAAACAATACAATTACTTGCATGAGCCAAAGAGACCCAAGAAGACGGTAGGTAAGGAAGCCTTTTCTTCTTCTTTTCTGTGGGAGGGGAAAGCATAGGGGCTGCTGCCTAAGGCATTACGAGCCTGAGAAATTTTCTGTAAGTTTTAGGAAAAGTGACAATGACAGCCATCCAAGCCATCCAAGCATTTTCTATGCAGTGAGAATGGGAAGAGTTGATTTATTTTTTTAAATTTTGCATCACTTTTGTCTTAACTTTTCTGACTAGCTTGGTATAAGTTGGTAAAACTTAATTTTGAAGTGTTGCTGATGTTCTTACCATTGTGTAATTTAGCACTTATATCCAGGGAGAGCATAAACGTGCAAAGGAAAATCTGTTATGTTATGCAACAAAACACTAATAGGAGAATGCACAGAGAATGGGCAAACTTCAAACAAGCAGAAGAAAACATCCTAGGAAAATGAGAACCTTAAAGAAGATAATTTGAAAATAATGTGATGTTTGTATGCAAATAAGATGCCGATGATCTTCCTTTTCTTACATATTCAACTAATTTGCCACAAGGCAATGTAAAAAGCGATAAGAGTGAGCTAGTAGAGTAGGGAACCTTTGAATGTTCAAAGGAGACATTCAATCATTTAAGGCTCACAATATAATATGGTGTGAAATTATTATAATAGGGTGGGAAACGGCCTACTTAGCACAGAGGATGCTCCACTCTGCATGGCTGGTTTGTGCTCTGTGGAGGAGCTGCCAGTGCTCCCTGCAGGTCTGTTTGCTCTGTACAGGTGAGCAGCTAGGCTGGCTCACCAGCAGATAAACCTCCCAGCTGAGCAGAGAAAACAATAGGACAATACCTAAAGAATTGTATGGCTTTCTATTGAAGTAATGCTCACATAGAAGTAGCAACTTTTAATCCAAAGGACCACAAAGTGTACAACGAACTGAAATTCCAACTGCCCTTTATCTGCCTCTATAGGGCAGCACCTCTGGAGTCAGGCCGGAACGTGTTGCCCTAAATGCTCAGAGAATGATTGTTTGGCTCTTTTTTCCTTCTTTCTCACTCCCAGCAGGGAAAATCATCCATTGTTTGTGAAAGCTTGTAATTACGATGAGACAAAAAGAACTCCTAGACCACTTCTCAAATAAGAGCAGAAAAACCAACCAACCAAAACGCTGCCACAAGGTTTATAATGCAAACCATAACAAAACTTGATTTTGGTGAGGTTGTCTAAGCAGTTTTGATAAACGGGTGTTGAATTGTCTTGGGGAGGAGAAGTAATATTTCAAAGGCAAAACTATGATTTGTAATTTAGTTGCAGTTAACTAACAACGTACAGTGCATTCTCCTTAAAGTGCAGAAACAAGCAACAATTACTTTTGCTTGTTGTTTTTGCAAATACAGAAGATATTTTCTTAAATTTTTATTTTAGTCTTTGAAATCTATAGAATGAGAGGCACTTGAGTAATCCTTTTTTCTTCTGTTTTCTGAAATTCAAATTTTTTTTTAGGAACTAACAGAAATAAATTTTTAAAAAAATTTTTTAAAAAGTATGCTATTACAGAGGACTGAGTTCACAACCATAAGCAAGTGCAAGAGGAAACAGACATGCTCATATGTCTATTTTGTAGTTGTGTAACAGCAGTTCAAGAACCTGATGCCTCTTAGCCGAAATGCTCTGATGGACTGTAGGAAGTAAATTACTTCAGCACTTGTTAACTTTGTAAGTTTTTTTTATACTGTGGTACACCCTGAATTGTAAGAATGGACATGGAGAAATTTTCAGAAGCTGATATAGATAGTCAACAAACTCAGAAGAGTGAAGCTTAGCCGAGCAGATGCATGGTCTAAATATCCATGGTGATTCAGTTGTTTGGCTGTGGTTTTAATTTTTTTATGTATTTCAGCATTTTATATAAGATTATTCACTCCACTAGTCAGCAGGAAAATGTTTGATTTTAGATGCAAAAACATGATATGTTAGTGAGCTCAAAATCAGAAATAATCCATATATAAATGCGAAATGAAATGTAATACAATTATGAAAGTGGGGTAATTTTCAGGAAAAAGAAAATCTCTTTCATGTATGAATGAATCCTTATTCTGGCAATTTTTAAAATGTTGCACAGTTTCATTCTCAGACTGTACAATGACAGATTCATAGCTCCAATACTGAAATATTAGTGAAGTGTACACTTAAATCTCATTGAAGCTGGTAGAAATCAAGCATTATCTGAAAGTTTATCTGAAAAGAGGTATATTTTTTTCTCCTAGTGAAAAATCTAATTCTCAGAAGCTAATTCCCAGTTGCCCTCTTAACAGCATGCATTAGTGAAACACAATGATAAAAAGAAGAAATAATTAGAAGCTTGGAAATAAATCCTTCAATCAAGTTTCATCTCAAACATTAGATTTCTTTTGTGCTGTCTGCACTGGATTTGGACCCATGCAACTTCTCGGAGCAGTTATAAAACAAACCATTTATTGCTGCTTAATGTGCAGATATGAGATGATATTACTTGCTCTTTTTCACTTTGCTATTTATGTAACTGAAAAAAATCTTGCAATAATACCCCTTGAAACAGCATATAAATAGGCTTTTATGAATAATTATTCATGATTTCCATCTGTTTAAAGTAATTAAAGCAGATGATATTTGACCCACTAACTTCAAGATTTTATTTTTGTTTTTTCTCTAGCAAAGGATAGTAGCAATTCCCTTGAAGCCAATTTCTTACACAACTATAAAGAACTGAAGACTTCAAAGTGCATTTCGAACTGCAATATATACACTGAATTTTTTGGCAACGTGGGGGTAAATTGCATGCCAAAGTACCTGATGTTTCACTAACCAACAGATAATGAAGCTATTTTACAGAGAAATTAACTTATTCAATTTTTCTCCTGATCATTATCTTAAGAATGCTGCTACTTGGTTTGGAACTGTGCATATTGTATTACACTCATATTTACTAATTTTGTACTCATACAAGAAACTAAGCTAATGAAAATTCTGTACTGAGGAGGCTCCAAAATAGCAATTAATGCAGTTTTTGGCAACAGTAAGTCATAGTGATAATCAGGCCAAAAAGTTCTCTGTGTTTCTGTAACATCAGAGAAATGGAGATATCCTCAATCTTCAAGATCACAATCAACTCAACCATCAGCACTGTAATAACAGAGTTTTCTTAGAACCAGATTTAAATGGTTTCTCAAAGGGCTATAAACAACCTCTGCTTCCATTCAATCCAGACATGCATCAACCCTGTGAATACCTAATTTGCACATAACATTATGTAAAATGATCTTGTTATTGTGCTTTTTTAAACAGATTGGACTGAGCTTAGACGTAGTTTAAGCAGACATGAGTGGGTATGATTTTTTTTTCTTGAACTGAAATAATGCCAGAGAGCACGAGGAGTCATATAATCATTATGCGGTTGCATTAACTATGTTGTATTGCTCTCTGTAAAGCGCCCCAAAAAAAAGTTTTGCTGTGAACCTGTACAGAGTTTTCAAAACACAGGGTGGAACAACCATGAGCAAAAATGTTGACACTGCCATCTTTTCTTCATGGAGAGCAAAAATCTTTGGGCTTGATAGAGGGCATTCTGTGGGAGGTAAATAAGGTTGGAAGAAATGGTACAGAAGAGGGTTTTTTCTAGTTTAACACATCTGTGTCAACAGGCCCCGAGAAAAGATGGAGATAGTGAATGCAAGAACATCTTTTGAGTCAAGACATTTCTGTGGCATCTCTTTGCTTCCTATCTCTTTCTTATTTTGCTGAATACTGCTACTTACCATGTGGCAGAGAGGGAGAAGCAAACACCACTTCTGATGGACCAATGAGCTGAAGCTTAACAAATTATCCTTAAACTAGTCCAATAATTACAAACGTTCAAACACATGTTGAGCAATTGTGATTAATATTGAATTCCCTTCCCTTCTTTTCTCACACTGAAACAAATAACTGAAGTACTATGTACTTAGCAAAATGTTGTACTCAACTACATCCAAAACGTTTCCTTTTCATCCATTTATTTCAAATCTGGGACTTGACTTCATGACTGGTCCAACTGACCCATTTTTTCCCTTTGATTTTTTCATATCTGAGAAAGTTCAAAGCTTTGCACAGCTTTGCACTTTTCTATATTCTCCTGTGTACTACAGTTGTGTGCGTTAATCCTTCATCTTGAATAAGAAATCTTTATTTCAACCTTCAATAACTTGTAACTTTTCCAAAACTTTCTATGTAGACTTCTCTGGGCTCATACTCCTCAACTTGGAAGAGCATATTGTATTGTTTACCTAAAATGTTTCCATGAACTCTTAATTAAATTGCAGCAATCTTGTTAAGGAGGTAGTTTCTTTATTTTTTTGTACAGTGCTAAGGAGCATTTTCTACACCAATGCCACTGTGTAATTTATCCCTGAGCACTGAGTAGTCAACACACCTTCTAAAACAGTTACTTTCCCCTAGCATTTAGAAGCAGATGCCTTTTAGATTAAATAGATCTATCATTTAATAATTCTCAGAAATGCCCCTCAGAAGATTAGAAAAGGAAGTGTAGAAGGTTATTTAACACACTCTGCTTAGAGAATTTAGATAGCAGACTGTAATTATCCAAATTGGAATTCAGCCAGCAGATGAAGGCTAATAACAATCTTCTGTGAAAAACACCATGCAATCTTTCAGGACCAGACATGCCAGCAACATCTCCTCTGAAACATGGCAACTGCAAGAGCTCAGTGTCTCTATTTTGCTTGGAATAATAGTTAGTTCAAATTCTAGAAAGTGCATCCAAAAGAAACAGCACCATTTCCTGCAATTCCAGTAATATATTTTTAAGTCAGCTATTAAAGTACTAAAAGTCTCATTGTACCTCAAAAGTACTATGAAAAGTGCTCTGATTTAGAAAATATTTATGGTTCTTCTGCATAGCAGACAAGGCAACATATACAGGCAGCTCTTCTCCAATGGTTTTTGGTCTTTGGCTAAAGCTGTCATGCAGGAGAAGGAAATTCTGGGTATAGATCCATTAATCAGAAAAACTAATCTTTTTAAGTTTAGTCACTGTTAACATGCAAAACTCTTTTGACAAGGCTCACCACCAAAAGCTATTAAAAATAATTTACCACAGGACAGATGGAAAGATCCTTTTATGAACTTAAAGATGTTAAAATACAAAACACAGAATAGGGCTTAATGATCACTTGCTTAGGTGATGAATCAAAAGTGCAGTTGCCACTTTTGGATCAGTGATGGGATCAGTTTTCCTCACACCTTTATCCTCAACAGAGTAAGGAATATGCAGGGAAATCTGCAAGACTGGTGATGTTAAGATCTTTTGAGTAATCAAATGATGCACCAATGTCAAGATACTCCAGAATGTCCTCACAAAATGAATGGGTGTGCAAACACATAAGTAGGCAAGTTTTAGAGATTAATATGCATATAGTAAAATATAACTAAATAATATCTGCATGATGCTGAACTTGGAACTCAGAGCTTTGACCTCAGACATGTCACTGAAATTTCTTTGAAATTACTAACTTCATGTTCCATGGCACTTCCACAATCAGGAAGAATAAGACAAGAGTGAAACTTATCCCCTACAGAAAACACTGATGCACCCCTATCTCAAGCACTTCCTGGAGTTCTAATCTCCTTTATGTCAAGAAAGGCAGAATGATAATTAAGAAGATACAGAGATGGGCAAATAGCTGATCTTGGAACTGAAGTAGTTTCTTAATAAGCAAAAATTAAAATTCCAGGTCTCTTTTTGGAGAAGGCGGCGGTCTGGAAAGAAAGTATCAGAGGGGTATATTTCTCATTTTCACTCAGGATGTTTTCTTCGAGCTTTGTCAGTCATTGCTGTGGGAACCTTGGAGAAATAGATTTTATTCTCCCAGCAAACCACAAAGGCAAAAATGCTAGAGGATATTTTGTTTCCTTGAAGGGCTACTGTCATGTGTGAAAGCAGTTCTACAGGCACAGTTGTGTGCCCTGGCTGGTGCACAGATATTATGTGGACCCAGAGCAAGGCTGGTATGTCTGAGTCACCCATCCCAAGCAATATCTGCAGAGCAAATACTGTCTAGCTTTTCAGGTGGTTATAGCCTGGACAAACTGGGGAAGATTTTCACGGGGGGGAATGAAAAATACATTGAAAAAAAGCTCTTCAAGAGAATCTTAAAGACTCTGTTCTAAAGTTGGCAGATAATGGAGTTTCTACATTACAGAATTTGTCAATTAGAGTCCAGACAATGACCGTTCTCTCATATCATCCTCTACTTCCTCCTCCATTCAGTGCAGAAGAGTTTAGCACTACACAGTATTATAATACAGCTACACGGTATTAGGGCAGTAAACCAGTAATTTCTGCAGCTTTTGTTGGTTGTGAGTTTTTTGCCATGTCAAGTCAATAAGAAATTTATTCTATGATAACACTTCATTATCGTATTAAAAATGGTTGATTATATGTGTTTAATCATACTTTACTAGAAAGGTGACTCAAAAAGATTGAAAAATGGAGGTTAAGTTAAACTTTTAAGCATCATTGGCTGCCTTTACATTTGCACAGATAATGCCACATTTTTCTTCAAATAATTTTTTTGTCACTGCTGCTTCCCTAAGTGGATGTCTAGAAGAAAATATAGGATTGCTACAGTTCAGCACTTCCAACATAAATTTCCTTTTCCCCTCCTTTTAAGAATTTATATATTTAACTGCATTGTGAAAGATTAGACAGATAAAGAAGCTTTCAGCAGTATCACAATACAGGTAATTAAGGGTCTGTCAGCATTTCCATTATGAACTCCATTTAGGATTAAGGGCTTAGCATTTTTCCATCATTTCAGAAAATGTCAAGCTGAAAGCTGGCATGCAGATTAGCAGCCTGGATGCAAATTTGTTTACACAAAATATTTAAATCTGCTCAGCTGTTTTAGATTTAGAGATCAGCCAGAAACTTTAAACTCTCAGGGCTTCTCGTGTGTTTCTGCCAAATTCTAGACCAAATCAGTTTAAAAAAAAGTGATTGGTTAATAAACTGTTGACTCATTGTCTTCTAAAATTTTGATATTATTTACTTTAAGCTTTAAAAAGGATTTTAGATTTTTGGTCATCTTGCAACTATAGTCTTCCTCCTGCCATCTTTATTAATGATTGATTAAATTAAATTAGATTGATTAAAATAGGATTTGAAAACTATAAAAAACCATTATATTAATCTTATAGTCTGAAACATTTGTTTTGTCAACTCACTTAACTACCCTCATAAGACAGTGAACAGAAATGGACAAAAGCCTGTAAGGTTTTTGAGAGTGTCAATAACTTAGCCACCTAGCCCCAATACCATTTTAGGGTACTGGAAAAAAGAATCTGGTGGAGTTCAACTGTTACAGCTTTTTAGTTTCATCAGTTCAGTCCCCTGCATGGTATAAACATTTTTGTAGAGCTGTCACATCCTAAATAAACTCCTCTGTATTGAAATGATATTTGGCTTTTTAGTATCAATCTGCTCTGTTCTGCTAAAAGTCAATGACAAATCTTCTCTTCAGTTCAGTGGGGACAAGCTCTAAAATAATCTACTGGTAAATATTTCAATAAGGTTATAATTGAATGGATGATCACTCTTTTTCAAAAGCACACTTCTCACTTGAGAAGTAAGAAGCTTTGAATGGGAAGACTTAGAGCCACCAAGCAGTGTGAAATACAAACGCTGTTAGGAACATTGATTGAGCCATCAATAGAAATGAAATAGAAAAATAGTATTGTCAGGTAGGAAAAAAAAAAGACACTAAGACTGTAAAATAGGGATATTCAAGTAGATAATGGGTATATTTATAATACTGATAAGAGATGGGAAAAGAGGAAAAATCAATGATGCAACTTTTAAAAAGTGCACAATCATCCAAGTGTGCCAGACAAAAAATAGGAACATTGCCCAGAGCAATCTGTGAATTACAGGCACAAAAAAAGTATGGTACAAAAGAGATAGTGCAAATAAATTTTGTGCACATGAAGCATGGAGGAAGCAGATGAGGACAAGCAGTTGATCAAATAAATATATCCATATCAGTTTGGCCACAGGATGTTTACCTACAGGACACTGTGTGCTGGCTTAATAATGCAAAATATTAAAACTTGTAAGAATGAAGAAAACATTCTTCAGAAAACACCTCAACATAACATTGCAGTTATGTTTTCAGAAGTGATGATTCAATGCTCATTGTATTGTGTACAATATTCTAAAATAAACTATCCATTTTCAGTATGGTTACCTCAGATTTATCGTAAATTCTAGGAGGTAATTCATGTTTTCTTAATAATTACGGTGGTTCTGATGAGCAGATTCTCTCCTTAGTTGGTATCTGTGGCACACTCTGACTCTCAGATTAGACATTTGTGTTAACTCAGCTGTCAATGGATTTCAAAGCGGTGACGAATACAGGAGGCCCCAAAGGGAGCAATTTGGAACCGTACCTTTCACAAGTCAGATACACAGCAAACTCTCCTGGCTTCATTGGAATACACAAAGTCAATGGGAACAAGTGCGTAACAGTATCCCTACAAATCTAGCCCTGTTTTACCATATGTGATTTTTTTCCTTTTCTATTTAGTTATTTTATTAATCTACAATATTATGTAGAATCCAGAGTCCCAATAAGTCAGTTGTGGTCATCCCAGAACGATGATATTAATAAAAGATTGAGGAGTAATATTAGATCTGTAATATTTCTTTTACCATGGTACATGGACAATTTAACTGTTTACATTAGAGCTTGAAAAACCAACAAGATGTATCTTGAATTTCCAAAATATATAAAGTATTCAAATTTTAAGTATCTGATTCCATACTGGGTTTTTTTTACACACAAGTAACTGTAAGAGTAAGTCACTATTATCTTTTGAACTTTTTTTAAAAATGTGTTTTGAAGTTTTCTTCTTTGGGGTGAATGGGTATTATTCTGGTTACCAAAAAATAAACAGGTAGACAGGCACAATATATTGAAGAATTAAAATAAATATACTGAAGAATTAAAACAAATATAACTGAAAAACTGCTCTTCAAATCTTGCTTTCTTGCAGATGATATAAAATCCAAAGAACTTCCTGAAGAAGTCTAATCTATGACTGTAAGGTTCGGAGGATATTTCATTTCCTAGCATATTACCCTTACATGATTATTACTTTGGGCCAAAAAAGGACTTTACAAATGACATGGAAACTGAAGAGAACTTTCTATATTTTACTGCAGGCTTCATGTTTTTGGGACTTCTCCAGCAGTACTTGTGGAGTGGGAAGAGAATTTGGGAAGGGAGCCCAGAAGTGCAGAGGAGGCTGAATAAATTCGGAAAAATTACAGGAGCTAGTTGATGAGCTAGATTTGAGTGTAGTAAAAATATATAGATAGAGCTTAGGAGAATGGTGGGGCTTTTTATGGGTATCTTAATTTAAAAGTAGCTGAAAATAGTGTAGAAACTCATACAAGTTTCAATGGCCTGCAATTGTAGTACTAGAAAGATTTAGGAATTTTGAAGCATACCCTTAGGAAAGTTATGTAGGTAGGCATGCAGGAGTCAGCAACGACACTGAACGTGTTCTATAGTAAACCTTGGTTCTGTTTCTATATAAGATAAATTTTAGCTTTGCGAATCATAAATTTGTCAGTATGTTTTCAAAAAGACTGTGTCTTATATGTTGATTGGTGCAACTTTCCACTGCTGACAATGCAAATGCCTATATACTTCAATATATTATACCAATAAAAATTCTCTAATCAGGTGAGAACTTTTGTGACCACTATACTGATGCAAAGATTGCTCTTTTATTATGAATTATTAAGTATACTTATTTCTTCTCTTGTGGTCCTTAGAACTGCCACGTCATGCATGGCACTCATCACCCAGCACTGCTGGGTTAATAGTTGGACTTGATGGTCTTTGAGATCTTTGCCAACCCAACCAATTCTGCCATTCTATGCAACAAGCATTGCTCAAGTCAGGAGGAGTCATATAACCGAAGTGTCAGCACAGATGTATTCAAGGGAAATCACAGAAGATAAGCATAGTCATGAATTAGGCATAGTTATTCTTGACAGAGGACACAGTCACAGATGCCTGCTACCAGAAGTGCTGGTGTGTCTGTGTTCCTGCATGCACCTGGAGATGCAAGCAAAAAGCAACTATTACCACAAAGCCAATGGACATGATTATGTGAGGTGGCCAAAGACCTACTCTTTACTTCCCCCAGTCTTTGTTTAACCAGGCTTTCCAAAAGTCAGGATTTGGACCTTTGTTTTCCACTATATTTTAGTTCTTGTGATTTTGACTCAGAATATTAGATGTCTTTAAACTAAGGCAGTGGCAAAAACAAAGAATATGCTAGAAAATAAATGCAATAAAATTAACGTGGAAACTTTCTGATTTTTGTGCTTTGGTTTTACTAGCTAGATCAGCATTTTCAAATGTAACTACATACTGGAATATATGATAACCTGATACAAGTAAAACCAAATTGCATTTATAATTAAATTTGAAACATTCTAAACTGCAATCTATTTTCTTAAGTCCTCCTAGTTCCTCTGCAGCCATTAGCAGTGTTGAGCAAATTCCAAAATGTTTTACTGGAAAACAAAAAATTAATATGGATTCTCAAAACCAGGTTAAAAAATTGCTGTAATTCAGCATATGTCCTGACAAAAACAGGACTATTCTGGGGTTTAAGGACTACACCTGACATTGTATTAGCATACTATCATTACAATGAATCCAGTGGATTCATCCTGAGAACTGCTGATGTGACCATCAATGAAATGTGGAAAGAGCATTTTCTGACCGTATCCAAATATATATTTTCCTTTAATCACAAACAATTTACTTTTGTAATCTTTAGGTTTATAATGCAATAAGAGTTTTCCAAAGACCACTTCTAATGAAAATATCTAGCGCATATTGTGAAATACATGGCTTCTGTTATAATTAATATTTATCAGTCAAATGAAACATATGTACAGAAAATTGTAATTCACAACTCAGTATGAAAAGAAACAGGCAAATCTACTCTCAGAGATCTTATTCTGGACTCTCCTTTTGCCTTCAGTGGGCTCAAACAACAGGCAGTTTAAAAGCTCTTTTTATATCCTGTTTTATAACTTCTATTTACCTTTGAATCAAAGCTGATACACAGAAGCAAAAATGCAACTTTTAGTATAGGCTTTTAAAAGAATACTTTTAATTAGACTGAGCTTCAGTTTCCAAAGAAAACTGCACAGCAATCAAGAAAGCTAACTGTAGTAGACGGTGAAGCTTTCATTCTGGGTCAGATTAAATAGTGGAAGACAGGTTTTGTAATTCAAGTAGTTCCATCTCAGTGCTATGTTCAATGAGAATATCTGTACTTTGCATTTATGTGGTTCATTTTCACTAAGAACTCCAAGCTACACTTGCAGGTATCCGCTTGCTGGGTTTGAAAACAGATCTATGAGGAGATAATGATGGCAGAGGGTTCATTTTAACTGCCACTGAAATACAGCCACCTCTGAGGTATGATATGTCAGCCCCTTCAAATGATAATACCAGTATTAAAATAAACCAGAAAATAGCACAGAAATGTTCTTTTTTTCTATACTTGAAAGGTGATTAGAGGTTTTCAATCTACTAAAACCAGTTTATAGAAACTATATTTGGTAAAAATATCACTAAATCAGTAGGAATAAATATGTCAGTCAATTCTTAATATGCTGGGATCAGTTTTTAATTACTGGTTTTAGTAACTAGTGTTTTTTCTTTTCATCAAGCTTTCCTCCTAACATGTACTCCTAGCTATCACTACTATCACTCTTCTTTTGTTGGTGAAATCAATTATGTATTATAGTAGAACCTCCTTTTGAGATTGGGAATGCACAATAAATTAAGAGGTAATAGATAACTTAGGAAGTACGTAAGTTTTAAGTTGTTACCTGTGCCTTTGTAAGCTAGCAATGCAGTCTGTTTAATTTCTTCATAACAAAACCAAATATGTGGATATAATTTCTACACATGCATATTATCAGTCATTTCTGCCTCAAGCCTCCAGATTCTTTCAGTTCTATTGCAAAGACAGTCTGTGTTATTTACAGGCCTTGGGGCATTAGAATTCATCACCCCAGGAATGCTTCTGTGTTTAAGTTACTTACAGTTATTTTCCTTATTTCTAGGATACAATGCAAATATGACACATGACGCTATGATGCATTCTGTAGAATCCAAGGGAAAATGGGCAGTCCATCTCTCTCTGTCTGTGCTGGCTGCATCCCATCTTGTTGTTCGACAACGCAGCTCTGTGAGACGACCAGCCCCGCTGGAATCCCTTGTTTGCCATTTTCCAGTACCCCAGGTCTCACTCTTCATGAGTAACACTGTTCCTAAATCTATAAACTTACCCAATTAAGATTTCAGACCCTAGGGAGGACACGATGAATTCCCACCGTTTCCTTCTTTGACATTTACAATGGTACTCAGCATCGGTAATGCTGAAATTATGAAGCCATAGTAAATCTTACACATTCTGTGAGAACAAAGCAATGCAACAATGAATGTAAATCTGCCCAGGAAAGGTAAACAACTGAATGTAAACAAGTACAAATGTAAATGGTGTGTCAGTGTGTATATGCGTATTTTAAACAATCTTCCTTATAATCCAGTATCATTCTCCATTCTACTTCCCAGAAGACAAGCTGGATATCAGGAAGGAGATTGTCAACATTTTCTAACACTACTAGGCTTTTTTTTTATAAAAAGGAGGGTGAAAACTGGTACATTACATATCACACCCTGTTCTATTTAGGTCCAAGATAATTGCCAAATATTTCTCTTGAATTTTAGATAAAGACAAATATGATCTCTTTTTTTTTTTTTTTTTGTAGAGAAATTGTACAATTTCACTGACAAGGAAACATCCTTCTGTAAACTTGTTTGAAAGGCACATGTCTAAAACATGTAAGAGTTCTGCAATAAACCCTAGCATGGAAATTACAGAAACAAAATTATGAGGTAAGGTTTATAGCATTTCAATAATTACTTTTATCAGATGTCTCTCTGGTTTGTGACTTAAATATTGCTTCTTCAAATATCTTGCATAGTAAGAGCTGTCTTAAAATTATCAGGATCTAAGGAAAAAACAACAACTTAAACCAAGTTGTCTGTTCTCTGACTGCTCTTTCCTGGAAATTGCTTTGTAGTAACTGGTAAGCTAATTTCCCACAAAGGCTTTGTTCTTTCAACCTTAACCAGTATGGTCAGAAATGCAAGCTGAATGATACGCATCAGCAAGAAGTTGAAGCTGAGATGTCACAACCCCATGGAATTAGAATTGAAGTTTCCTATTAGTGGAAAGGGAAAAAAAAAAACCAACCTAATTTTACAGCAGATCAAAAAGCCTTTCTTATTCCTACCATTCCGATTTATTGGATTCTGTAGAATTAACATTTTATATATAATTTTAATTTATTTTATAGATGCTTTACTTATACTGTCTCTCAATATCATAATGATGGACTCACTTGGCCTTGCTTCAGAGGTGCTAAGATGTTCCCCAGGCTCCTACTAGAGCCACCTGAAATTACAAATATTCAATACCTCTGAAAATCAGACAGTGTCTAAGACACTAATTTTTTTTTAAAAAGGCGGGATACAAGGCTATCTTATTCTTCATAACATTTTCTCTGAAAAGTTGTTACAATCAGGCAAATTGAGTCATCCCCACAGGGTATTTAAAAACTTTTTCAAATTTATCTGATCAAGTATGTGCTTTTCTTTCTTGTTATTAGATACATGTGCATTCAGTGGTTTCAAATCTCAATTTTTGTGGGTTGACCTTCATAGCACATCAACAACAACCAATTTTATTACAAGTGCTCATAGAAACCAGTGTTTTCAGCCAGATGAAGAGCATAAAGAATGGAGGATACATATGAATGCCATGGTATGGAACAGGGAAGGAAGGAAGGCAAAGGAAGGCAAGGCAAGGCAAGGCAAGGCAAGGCAAGGCAAGGCAAGGCAAGGCAAGGCAAGGGAAAAGGGCCAGCAGAATGAAAGAGAACAGAAAAATGAGTGGAACACAGGCCAGTCCATGCCTTTTCAAATGTGATGTTTCAAAAGCAGCCTGTATCTTAGGAGACCCAAAGCTGCTGGCTGCTGAAATCCAGGACGTGCTAGTCACTCCACTTGCTGTGTTTCTCCAATCCTTCACTTGACCGCTGCTAATTGTCACAGTGTGAGATAAAGGGCACTAAGGTAGATGACAATTGATCCTGCTAGACTTGTTGCTCAAAAACACCCCCTCCATACAAACAAACAAGGAAAAAACCCCAGGAAGACTACAAGTTTCTGCTATGTTTCTGCACAGGAGTCTTGGAAAATGCGGGATTTTAAAACACATCCACGGAATTCTTTAGATCTCATGGGCTGGTGCTTGCAAATTGAGATGTTGATAATGGAGTTGAAGAAACAACCTGTCCCTCTCCATCCTATATGGCTGCCTGAAGTGCCTAGCCTCTCGTAGAGGAACGGGCTGGTTGTGCTTAGGGAGCGAGGGGCTATTTCTGTCAGCCAACCAAACCAATCAACTGATCACCCTAGTGCTGCCTTAGACTTGTCAACCAAAGACGTGCAGGATTCACCGAGATAAAATAACCAATGCCAAAGGACAGAAGGCTGTGTCAGAAGGACTGCCCGGAGGTGCGGTCACCTCAGGCGGCTGCGGGGGCCCGTGCGATGCCGGTGCCGGGCGCGGGTGGAGGTTGCCGGCGGGCAGTTGCCGCTCCGAGCCGGCTCCGCCTTGAGACTGCTGCCTCTCACAATGAAAAAGCGAAAAGCGAAGGTGAGGCTCTTCTGTGCCCTTTGCGAGTCCCGAGTGGCACCGGCAGGGAAGGGAGAAACGATCCCTGCTGGTGCTGCTGGGAGGGGTCGTGTGCTTCTTCACTGCTGCCCTGCAGGAGAGGAGGCGGAGGAGCCGAGCGCTAAGCGGGGGCACCGCGGGGCTTCGTTTTAGCCCTGAGAAAGGCGCGGGTGAGAGAGGGTAACTTTGCCTGCAACCCTGAAGAACTGCTTAGCCTGAAAAAACGGTGAGTCGTGGTGCGCAGCCCGCCGAGCACAGCCAGCTCTGTGTCACCTGCGGGGGCTTGTGGCAAAGAGGCACCGTAGAGGAGGTGAGCGTGTGTGGAGGAGTTGGAAAGGAAGGACAACGCTGTCCCTGCTCCAGTCAGTGTGTCCCTGCCCCCCTGCATGAGTATATACACACAAACACGCGAACTTACCCAACACACAAACACACACACGCACACAAAGAGGCAGCACCGGCATCGACCATGTGAAAATGAGGAAACCTGAACCTGCTCGGTCGACCATTCCCGCTTCGGGGACAGAGCCAGCACCTCGTTGCGCTCACCCGTGCCCCACTGAGGAAAGCCATCCGTCAGTAATCCCATACCCATCTCCAGTAACACCATAAATCAAGTGATTGGGAAGGAAGCGGTGGGGAGGGGCTGGCAGAGCATTAAGGGAGCGGGATTGAGGTTGGAATGGGGGAGAATGGAGATTGAAGAGGTGGCTAAAAGAAGCAGGGCAAGCTTTGTCCCTGCTAAATACTCCCACATGCCAGGTACACATCACTGGAAATGGAAATGCCTTTCATTTTCTCATCACTTCTTCTGTCAATGAGCCGTTTAAAATCTCAGTGCTTCATCTCCCTTTCATTTCGAAAGCTGCCCTTGTTCCGCTTGTCACAACTGCAAGAGGGGAACAGAGGAACAACAGCAGCGGCAAAGCTTCATTTTAGCCAAGCAGACAAAAGTCGACCTTGGTGCTCTCTCTCTTGGAGCGACAGCCAAACAGAAGAGATGGAGGAGTCTTATGGAATCTGGTCATTTTGCTTGATTTCCTCTCTGATTTGCCTCCACTAACAGATCGTGAGCTTTTTTTTTTTTTTTTGGTGGAGGGAGGTGCCAAACCGAAGGCTTGCAAGGATCTGTGATTTCACTCCTAAATCCCAGTAGGCAAAGCTCACTGATGCTGCCTAATTTTTTTCCCTTCTTTTACGCCCTCTTCTCCCCTTTCTGTAAGGGAGTTGGACAGTGGAGTTTTCCACTACCTACTCCTCCAAACTTGATTTGTGTCTCCCGTGCCTCAATGGTGCTTCTTATTTCTCCCATGGTGCGGGGTGAGGGAGAAGGGGAGGGAGCTTTCCTGGGTGTCTCGTTCATCTAAAGGGAAGAACACAGGATTCATCACCCTCTGCAGCTGACCAGGAATCACTCCGCTTGGCCTTTTCTAAAGGCTGGATCATGGATGTGTTTGCTTGTTTTAATGCCTCTCATGCCTTCTCTCAGTTTTCAGTGGTGCCATTTCTTTGCTTTTTTACTCCATGCCTACTGAAGGAAGATTTTGTTGGAGATTGTTTCATGGCATAATGGGATGTTGTGTAAGCAAGATTTTCACTGAAAAAGGAACAATTCCTCTTTACTTAGTTCCTCCTATCACCCCTTCCTCAGCAGTTCTGATAATTTCCTTTCTTCCATCTTCTCCTGCTTTCTTCTCCCTTTTCTAACCCCTTTCAAGTATTGTTGAAGGTTCCAAAGAGGCATGACTTTATAGATAAATGTGAAGGATTTTTTTTGGTCTATATTAATATATCCAAGGAACGCTTAATTATTCAGATATGAACATGGTTCCTTAAGCATCCTGGGATAGTTTGACACCTGTAATGATGGGAGAGCTGTGGATCAAGACTGGGGAAATGATGGCAGGACAATGACAAAAATAGGAAGAGCCTGAGAGGCAGATATCAAGAAAAGCTGTGGAAGTAGTCTGGATGACAGGAATGACAGCAACAGTTTGGGTGTTATGATGTGGTGCTGGACTTAAGAAGAAGTGCTTAAGCAAGGAAGGATATGGGCTAGAGCTTGCAGAGATGGGGTGTGGTAAAAAGGCCTTGCCAAGCAATGGTAGAGCAGATGTAGGATCTAGGGAGTCATCTTGCTCCCAACAGCTGGAATGTTTTACGTGGGCAGGTATTCATTCATCGTTTGCCTCTGCTTTCTGGGGGCAGGAGCTGTGTTGACACAATGGGAATGTAAATCGAAGTAAATGCTTTCATTCGCGGGAGTGGAGAGAGAACTAAATATAAACGCCCAGAATAGATGCAGTGCTGCAGTGAGTGTAAGCCAGCTCTGTGAAGCTTGGCTGCCTAAAGGAACCCGCATCCAGAATGTCAAATCTCACCTCTTGGGTCGGCAGTTACTGGGAGAACCGCCCCAGTCCAAAGGGAGTCTATGGAAGGTGCCAGGATCGGCATCGAGGAAGCTAAGGCCCTGACAATGGGAAGAAGGAGAAACGTCCAGTTTTGCAAAGCCCTTTTTTTCTCTGTTTCTTGGGCTGTTTCTGATGCTTCATCCTAGCTTTTGCCCTCAGTGCCCAGCGCTTTTTCCTTACCCCACCCCCGAGCGCAAGCGGCGGCTCTCAACAGGTGCCGGGGAAGCCGCTCCGCTGCGCGGCCGCGCCAGCGCGTCCCTCGGTCGGATGCTGCCGCCCCGCGACTCGCGCTCACAAAGCAGCTGCCTCGGAGCCGCGCCGGAGACCCCGCTCGCTCCCGCACCGCGCCCGCGGGGCCCCGCGCAGAGCACGGCGAGCCTGGCTGGCATCCAGCCCGGGGCTGGCACCAGGCACCGAGAACGCGCTAATGGCAGAAGGCTGAACGGGGGAAAAGAAATGCCCCTAAAGACCCGGGTCGGTGCTGACTGCAAACCGTCTCCAGACCGGGGCAGAGCGCCGGGAGCGGCTCCCTCCAATAGATGCAAACAGGGAGAAGCTGCCTGTAATTAAAATGTGCATAAACGTCGCAGGCAAACCCCTTCCCCTTGGATACCCCGCGTCAGGATAACGCGGGATGAGGTAAAAGCCCTCCACACCCTCCCCGTGAAACGCGAATTGTCTTCTTCTACGCGATGCAAATGGGGGGAAAAGCAGCTGCAAAGCTCTACAATAAACTGTTTCATCCAAGCCAGAGCCAGCTCAGGAAGGCACGCCTTTGAATGCCACCCCCACAAGACACCTCCTTCCCACCCGTACAGGCAACCTCTGTAGGCGATAACCAAGTCTAAAAACTCGGAGAGGATCGATAACGTCTACTAAATATTCTGGGAGTGTATAAGTGTGGCGGGGAGAAGGGACGAGGATGAGGAGGGGGATAAAAGTGTGATTAATCGGATATTAATCACTGGCCACAAACAAGGGGAGATTATTTCGGGTAGGCAGCCGACTGTGGGGAGTTGCAGAATAGATCCTTTTACTGAAGGCACGCGTGATGGGATCGGCACTTCACTGTTTAGCGATGCCTGGGTAATTCTGCAGGTGCACATTATTCAAGCCACATATTTCTTTTCTCTGTGTGTAGCATTTCCCTTAACTGTCTGCAAGCACAGACTTAGTGGAGATATTTATGCCGCTAACTAGACATTTCCTTTTTGCTCTCCTTTCATGAACACAGAATCAAGACAAAAGCAAAATAGCCCCTGCCTTGGAAAAAAAAATATAGAGACAAAAACCACCACCCAAACCCCCTCACATACATCAAAGAAAACGGACCAAGGGAGGGAAGAGAAAAGGTGTCAATCTTTGCACCCAGCGACAGACCATGCCTTCAAGGCTGAATTACCAACGCACCTTTCCGACAGCCTGGGAGCCCTGCATGCGTACAGACAGCTGAGCGTGAAGCGCATTTCGGGCTGTGAGACGGCTACGCATACCCTGGGCTCCTCCGTAACTTTCCCCACGCAATGGGTTAAACTAATAAGTGCATCGATACAGGCATTCCCGCAAAAAGCCCGCTGCTCGACCGAAAACCAGAATTGTAGGTAATCCCCCCACACACCCCGCACTACCATCATCGTCACCTCAAAAAAGTGAAGCAGTGGGATTTGTTTGAATATATACTAGTTAGAGGCTGTATCAACCAACTCACGTCTCCGTTTGAGCATACTGCAAGAATATTTATTGAGCCCCAGCTCAGTCACTGCATTGAACGCCAGCCCTGGCAAGCAAATACATTTCGTATCTCCGAAGAGAGCTCTGAATCAACTCCTTCTTTCCTCCCCGCTTTAGCTGTCGTTTGTATATTTCCATTGCAAAGTACCCAGGGCAAAAATATAAAATAAGAGATAAATATATTTTGAAATACACCTTGGTATAAGGCGAGAGCTTGCAACGCCCTGACCGAAAGCAAATGGACCCCTAAAAATATACCACTCAAATACTACCCTACCTTTCACACACGAAACCATCAATAAAAAGACGAGGTTCCAAAATGTAAATCCACTTTTAATCTCCATTTTCTTCACCAGGATGAAGTCCAGCCGGCCACATTTAGTACATCCCCTCTCCCAAAAGTCTGCTAATTTCGATTCCTTTGCACGGATTTCCCCTCTGCAGATCCCTTTCATATTATTCTTGAGAGCTCCTAATTCCTATTCCTCGGCCAGGCGCAGCGGAGTTGTTGCTGTTGATGGTGCGCGGTCACAGCTCGGAGTGAATGGTGTTTCTGGGATACCACAGCAACCTTGACGAGGACTCAACCATCTCTCCAACGGGGGCACAAAGTCTCAGCTACTCTCGATCGTGTCTTTTCCTCCCCCCCACCCCCCGCTACCCCAACTCCCTGCACAGCCGAAACCCACCACAATCCTGGCTCGTCACAGCATTCACCGGGAGCAACGGGAGAGCACCTCAACGTTCAGACGCTCTCTCCAATAAACTCCAAACAGTATTTGCAATCGAGACTCTCCCCCCACCCCCTTGTTCCCTCAGGAGGATCAGTTCTGCCTGGGAGAATGGCTCGGGGAGGTAAAGGAGTGGGGGGGGTGCCCNCCGCCGCCGCTCGCGGCAGCAGTCACAGCCTCGTTATTAACCACGCACGTGCGGTGCTCGGGGCTGCCATCGCCACACCGGCTCGCACACACCGGCTCGCCCGCGCCTCTGGGCACAGACCGCGCGGCAGCGTGTGCGGCCCCCAGGGCTGATCGCTCTGCGCGGGGACATTAATTACAGGCCGGGCGCCGCGGGCGCGGGGGAGCGGCGGGCACAGCCCTGCTCCCCGTGCGCGCCGGTGGGGGGGGCTCCTTGCCGCGGCGGGCGAGGGCCGGG
>VXAZ01008124.1:88808-122648 GCA_013399875.1 Gymnorhina tibicen
CGCGGGGGGACCCCGGCTGGGAGCGCGGGGGGAGCCCGGCTGGGGGGGCTGCGGGACCGGCACGGCCCCGGCTTGTGGGACTCGGCAGCCGCGCTTGGGGCTGCCCTCCTCTGCCCGCCCAACCACCGCGCAAGCTGCGGGGGGCGGCGGTTTCCTCCGCTGCGGGAAGCGTTTAGAGGGGGCGGACAGGCACTGCCTGCGGTGCGGAGGCGTGCGGAGGTGCGCACGTGGGTGGGTGCGGGGGTGTTATCCCAGGTGTGCGGGGGTGGTAGGCGTGCATTTCTGTGCGTATGGGGTGCGCGCGTGTGTCGGGCCCGCCGGTGCGTGCGTGGGAGGTTTCTCTTGGGGGTGGAGTGCGTGTTTGGGTGCGCGTGTGCCCGTGAGTGTTTGCGCTTGCACGTGTCAGTGTGTGTGTGTGTGCTTGCATGTGCTGCCGTGTTGGATGTGAGTGCACATGTGCACACGTGTGGTGTGTGGTTGTGCGTGTGCATGTGTGCAAGTGCTTGTGTGGTTCTGGGCAGGTGTGTGCACACACGTGTTTTGTGGATATGGGCACACATCTCTATGTGTGAGAGGGACAGCGTGCACGGATTCTTTCCCGTGAATCTGTGTATATGTGTATTTTGTGCACGTGTATTTTTGTGAATGTGTTCTTGCACGTCAGCATGCGTGCCTCTGATGTGCTTTTGTCTTGCGTGTGTGTGCACATGGGTTTGTTCACACAACTGTTAATTCACACAGGTTTGTGTGCATAAGTTTTTGCAGGGATGTACAATAATGGTGCATGTGTGCATATGTGCATGTGTGTAAATGCATGAGCTATGTAAATGTATAATCTGAAGTGTCAATGGACATCAGTGTATGCGCTGGGAAATTTTAGCAGCCAGTCACAAAGCATGGATTTTTGTAGGTGTGTCCACACAGCGGTTTGCATTTCCCTGTGTTGAAACAGTGTGTGTGGGGGGTGTCTTTTATGTGCATGGAGTACATTTGTGGAGAGATGTATCCTGGTTAGGAAGTTTTGAATGTGATCTGAGGCTTTCTGTATAGGTGCACATGCATGTATGAATTTGTACGACCACATGTTTTTATATATACATGATATATGTAATAGTACCACGACACCCTAGATAATGGTATCGAAGAAATCTGGAAAGGTAGTGATTTATCCTTCACTCCCAAAGCACAGTGTAAAAGAGGAGGTTTGCATGGCTGTAATTCTGCTCCCAAGTGGGTGTCAGGGTGAGAAGTATGTGCCGTCCTTCCACCTGTACTTAAAACCATACCCTCTTTCAGTGAGGCCAGCAGCAATTCAAAGAGTGTAGCTCTGCATATGGTGGCTGAACTCACCTCTGTAGTGCTAATGCATGAGGAAGGAATACCTTCAGCTACAAGTGCTGACACTAACCAGTCCCATTGGATCCATATGTGTTTGTTTACTGGGGAGAAGCAAAGGTATATATTTCACAGCCTCGTGTACCATCCACAGCCTTCTCTTGCAGACACATAAGTCTTGAAGTGTGACTGCTGTAACTGAAACTTGGTAGGCCTCTTTGCTTCCTCTGCAGCGGCACAAGAATGTGATTACACAAGTGATGTGAGCCTTGTGTTGGTGCTAAGGGCAGTGCCATGTTAGGATCAGTGTTCTGACAAAATTTCATTGGTCCCTGTTTTAGCTAAAGTGGGGTAGATGAAAATCACTCTATTCTAAACCTGTCTACTGTACTTATTATTCTGGAATCTCTCTCTTTACTGTATACACATATTTACATTTATGCATGTATGAATGCATGTAACTGGAATCCATTTTTCAAGAGAAATTCAAAACTGGAGACCTGTGCTTTCAGAACAGCATAGATGGCCACACCTCGATGACCACACCTATTCACATTTTGGTGTGTGTGTCCTTGGAATAAAATTCTGCCTTTATTCCCCCAAGAACACTTTCCAGTTCTGAAATTCAAAATCCCTTGGGGCAAATACTTCATCAGTTGTAGAAGATAAGAATGTAGAAGATAATTCTTCCTCCCTGAAGACTTATTATTTCTAATTTATGCATTGCATTACTCAGTACTTCAATACCTAACTTATTTGGAGGTCTTACTTTTATGTCATTAGAAGTCACATCTGTTTGACATCCAGCAAGATTTATGCTGCAAGTTACCTGTATGACTTCTGAAAATGAATTTTTGGTTCATCAGTTAGATGTTAAACATGAACAAAGAAATGCTTACAGTTAAAGATGGAACCAAGGATTTTTTGTGGTGAAATTCCTACTAATTTTCAATGACCCCTAGGTATCCAAGTAATTTAGATGCATTTTAAAAATAGCACTTCAGCTACTAAGGCAAATGTTAGGCACATTTGGTAATATTAATGCTAGAGATGGACTGGAATTTCTTTATAGTACACCCCCCACCCCAACCCTCCAACACTGTGATGGTGCATTTTTCTCATGACTGATTTGTTGTTCAATACTAGCATCCCATAACCTTTTGTGTGATTCTGGGTTCCTGCTGTAGATTATGCTGTATGTTTCATATTCATAATGTGTCCTTCTCCTCCGTCTTAATTTTCCTTCCTGTCTTCCTTCCCTCTCTCTCCTCCTTCTCTCCTTTCTCCCCTCCATTTCTTCTTTCTTTCCTCCCCTTCTCCCCTTCTTTCTCTCTTTCCTTCTTGTGCTCTCTTACTCTTTCTTCCTCCCTTTGTGTTTTATTTTTTCCTCCTTGTTCTTTTTCTTTCTCACCCTCTTTTTTTTCTCTTTCTCCTCCCTCCTTTCTCACTTTTGGCATGGTCAAGCTTATTGATCATTTGGGTATCAGTCAAGGATGAAAGTGACTTGGCAAGGACCATTAAGTCAATCACTATGATTAAATACTCCCAAGAATTTTAAAATGTGCTGAAATCAGAAATGGGCAGATACTTAACTGTCTGACCTGTCAGGCACATGAATATCAGCACTGCTAGTGGAAAAGTTGTATCACAGACCTGACAGGCTGTGATGCCTTAGTTACACTATCTGTAAGCAGGCACTCTTGCCTCTGAATCTGCAATAAATAAATACACCAAAATAGTTCTACAGAATAATGTGTTACTATTGGTATTCACATTTTCCCTGTTCACAGTTCCCTGTTCACTTTGCCAAGGCAGATCAAATTTAAGTTTGATAATTACATTACGAATTCCTCCTACATTTTCAGCTGCATTCGTTATTCTTCGTTCACTGTCATATACTTTTGCGTAAGGTAGCTCTATTTTGTTAAATAGCTCCTACATTTTGCTTCCAGGTAACTTCACTCTAATTGTGGATAGACTGATTGCTTTGCTTTAAAAAATGCAGTGGGGTCTTCTGTGACAAATAATGCTGTGGATAATACGATGCACAATGCTTGCAAGCAGAGACAGCATATGTAGGCATGTGTAGGCATGTGTAAAGCATATAGGCAGTGATATTTAAAAATGAATATTTGACTTGGGATACAAAACTCATTCACTGATATCACATAATTCTCTTGAAAATCCTGACCAACTACAGAATATTCTGTACTCCCATAAGTTAGTCCATCTGGTTATAAACACCGGTATGATTGTTAGTCTGAACTCTGACCCAGAACCCAGACTGCATGTCAATCAGTGAGACCTAACATTCTTGAAAATAGTAGGAGAGTATTACAAATATGCTGTAAACTTCCATTTCCTCACTTAGGCTTTTGAACATGTGTTGGAGTCCTTCAGGGTAGGTCACAAAGAGGAGGACACCATTGTGCCACCCCCACTTCACTCAGACTAGAATAGCACTGCGTGAAACAGATAATGAAGTTTGGACGGGAAAGAGTGCGTGGAAGTCATTCCACAAATATTTGGTTACTACCATGTGCTGCTGTTACTGCTTCATATTCACAGTACAAGATACACCATGGTATGAAGATTAAGGATAATACAACCCAAACAATGAAAAGATGCATTAAAGCAAATATAGTGGTGGAGACAACTGGAGGGGCAAGTGCCATAACACTGACCTCCTCTTGGCTACTTAAGCTTTCCCAAGTAAGGTTCTAAGCTACCTCTAGCACAAAATAGCTCTGTTCAAGAAAACTGAATAGCAGCAATATTCAAGAGTACCCACTACAGTCTTGACTTAAAAAAAAGAATATTTCCTTCAGATGCACTGTGCACAGGGAGATGGAGTTCATATGTTTCAGTATCACAATTACCTGTGATTTTGTTAACTCCCTGTTAAATGTTCCTTGTATTCTGCTAGAGGCCACGTGTGAAATCTGTTTGGATTTCTGTTTGGAGAGAGAATGCAATTGTATTTTATGCAACGTTTCCTGATTTAGATGTTGTACCATATAACACTTAGTTTTCAAGTGGAATCCAAGGAATTAGTTTTGGTCTACTGCTACAAGATTTTGCTTATCTTAGTGACTAAATTTATTGTATTGTATCAGTCATGATCAGTCAAAATGATGTTGGCGTGTAGTTGTGTTTGTCTGAGATTTAGACAGCTGGCATTCCCAGCAAAAGCTGTCACTACTGTAATGTTCTGCCATCTCTTGTCAGCAGAGTTTGATGATTTGGGAATCCTGTAGGGTATATGAAAAGCAGAAGTGTCTTGAATTCTTTACACAGGCAGAATGACTTTTTACATAGTATGTGCAGTACAATCAGCTTTGGCAGAATTTGTATCTTTATCCCCCTGTCGTTAGTAATGGAGTGGCATCTGTTCAGATACCTGTTCGAACACTATCTGTATTACCCCTTAGCTCCAGTAATTTAGGACTTTCAGTCTGTGACCAAAAATGCCAGTGTTTATTCTGCCCAGTGCACTGCTTTGTGAAAATATATTAGTAAAAGGGAATATAACGTGATAGCTCCCACATGAGTGTGATACAGTACAGCATTGTGCAGTGGAAGCTTTCCAAGGGACTCTTGAATGGTGAAAGTTTAGAAAATACATTTAATATGATCATTGCACCAAATAAAATTATTTAGTATGTACTTCAAGGTAGATTATTGCTTTGAGTTCTGTATACCATGGACATAAAAAAGGGAATTTCCATAATAGGAAATTACTGCACACAGTGTCAGTATAACAAGAGAAGAAAAGGTAAATATTGCAGGGAAAAAAATGTGATAGGAAATTCCTATGCTTTGTCACTAATGTGATAAGAAAAGGGAATTATCCAGATTTGCATCAAATATTATCCTTCTGTCATAATAGTACTAATGCAGTCTGTAGAGGAAAAGAAATCAGGAAAGGGTAGTGAGGTGCTGAAATGGGAAGACAAAAATTTTGTTTATTTAGTGGATTGTGTAGGTCATAAAGTCGGTGGGCTGGTGGGAGGATGTTAAACCATCCTTCAAAATTCCTCTTTTCTGTTTGCATTGGACTGAGATATAGTTAAGGTATATTAAACATGGCAGTTATTTACTGTAATTCGGTAATAATGAAATACAGTGTATGTACAATCATTCTTCATTGATCAAATCTGAAATGCATTCCACTGGTGAGCATAGATTTTCTCAGTAAACTTCTATTTGTTAGCTGGTGGGGTCAAGAGAATTGTTCATACAAAAAAGTTTATTTGCATCTCAGGTTTTAGTTTAATTATTTCTGTGACTGTTTTTTTTCTGTATTATCTGTTGTAATGTTTTCAATGTCTTTGTATGGTTCTTGAAGTTTCAGGGAAGATAAGCACTGTAGATATAGTTAATCATTATTCTTGATGATATTTGCAGAAGTTACAGATACAAATATTCTGGCATATGCTAGAGAACAGAAACAAATCTAGAACAAATTTAGAAGGCCTCTGTTTTTCTGTTATTCTTCATAAAGGATTCTCCTTGGCTTGAACCAGAATTCTGTGCATGAAGCTGTACATAAATTAAACCTGTAAAATATTAGTAACCCTGACTCTTAATTTCAGACTAAAAATTACATAAAGAACATTTGTAAGCAATTTGTAGGTAGAAGGAAGATGGGCATTCTGTCTACTTACCATATATTCTTTAATAAAAACTTAAGAATATAGAGACTGTTGAAATTGCAGACGATTGATAACCTGGTTTAGAGACATATTTCTGCACACACAACTAACATCTACTGATGGCTTTCAGATGCCATATGCTGAGATTATAAAGTTACAGTTAGGTTAGGAAATTTTGGTAGCAAGTGTTTGTAATTACTAATCTTGAAGAAAAGACAGGCAAAACCAGAACTTAAGTATAGCTGATGAACAGCTAAGATTTAATTTCTATTCACGACTGCATTATTAATTTGTCACAGTGTTCAAGGTAGCCTAGTAAAATATTTCAGACTTTTCTTCATATTATTTAATGTTAAACATTGATCAGAAGCTGGGGGAGGGTCAAAGAAAGTGTGTGGAAAAGAATGTTGGACTAGTATCAAGCTATTTTGTTTCAGCTAGATACTTGGTATGCATGAGCATAGCTAGACCCTTTTGCTATCTATTTCTCTCTGTACTCCACTCTAAAATGATTTATAATGTTTGAATCCCTTCCCCTTTTTAGCCAAGTGCAGTATTACCGCAGAAAGTATATTGGTGCTGATTTTGAATAGCATTTCACAACCAGCTCTGTCTCTTGCTTCTTTCTCTTTATGGGCATCACATCACATGAGCTAAAAGTAATGAGTGTTGATGTGGTGATGCTATAATTTTTTGTGCAGCTTGAAATGCAAATATGAGCTGACCTGTGTTAAGGGATGTGATAAAAAGCTCACCTTCCCCCACACAGAGGGGCACGAAGACACAAGCCCTTGCCCTGAGCTCCTCAGGGCTGTCCTGGGAGAGCATCAGCCCCAGGTGAGACACAGCACCAGGAGTCCCTGGGGGTCATCCTCTGGGACAGCACACAGGCTGGGGGGTCCCTGCCCTGGGGAACAGGGCTCATTATGGGATATAGGGAAAAAAGCATGCTGGGACTGTGTGAGACTTACTATGGAATGTTTAGGGGAGGAACCAAAGGTGGGCAGATGGAGGGATCAAGGCAGTTTGGGTAGGAACAAATGTGCAAAAATGGAGAGAGAAGAAGATAGAGGGGACCTGTTGACAGTTTGCTGGTTGGCACCTTAGTCTGTGTTTCAGGTGGTGGGCTACATTTTTCAGTCCTATACATCTATAGTTTGTGTAGTTTGATGCACTTGAATGTGCTGCTTCTTATCTATTCATTGGTTTCATGAGTAGCAAAATTTGTTGACATGATATGTCCACTAGTTTTGATTCTACAACTATTCTGTAATTACTCTTTTTTGCTTTAAAATGTAGAATGTATAATATTACCCATTCTCATGAATGAACTATTGTTTTAAGTCCTCCAGATTCAGTTATTAAAAATAAAGTACTTCAATAAATAGAAAATACAGTATTAATATATAGAGGCACTAATTTTTTATTTTCCATACTGATGTATTTTTACTGCTTTAGGATTTCCAGTTTCCCATGAAAGTGTTAGCTACAGTTCTGGAAGAGTAATCAGTTACATTTTTTATTTCAGGCATATTGTCTATCCATATATGTGTTTGTCATTATTATAGAAACAAAGAAAAAATAAGACTGTAGTGTATTGTCTTACTGAATGTATAACTATATGCATCTCAGTCTATTCATCTTTTTAAGAAAATTGTTTCATTTATAAGCAAGTACTTTTTTGTCTGAAATCCTAATAGCCTCTGGCAAAAGTATTTTAGAGATCCAATAAATGGCATACAAATATTTTATACCAAATGAGAAAAAAGATTTGCACTAGAAACACTGAAGGGCTACAAGTAAAGAAAATAATGAGATCCTTAGATATTGAATATATTGAAAAATTGACAATTAACTCAGGTGACTGTAAAAGAATGTAGTAGCTCTACAGTCATTAAATGGAGAAAGTTAAATTTAACTGTAAATATTTCGGAGTTATTTCAAGAAAATATTTTGGAAATAATGTTGAATATTTGAAAGACTACTCAAAATAATTAATTTGGTTTCATCACCAAATCATCATCAATTAAAATGTTGATCTCTGTAAGGAATCAGATGGAAAATAAATAGCAAACTACAAAATATATGATAGGAACTTTATAATTTTTCAATTTCATTAATAGATAGTATAATAAAGCAAGCAGGTGGTGTAGAAGACCAACTTGCCTAACAGAGAACTCCTGTTGGAGATCAAGAGGAAAAAGAAATTGTATGATCTCTGTAAGCAAGGTTAGGCTTCACAAGGAGATTACAGAGATGTAGTTCACAGACACTGGGAGAAAACACAAAAGGCCAAAGCTCAGTTACAGTTGAAACTGGCCAATGTTGTGTTCAAAAACAACAACAAAAACATTTTGAAATATACTAATAGCAAGAGAGGTCTATGGAAAATGTTTGATTGATACTTGATGGTCACTTGACAAATAGGGATGAAGAAAAGGTGGAGGCATTGAATGTTGGGGTTTTTTTGCCTCAGTCTTTAATAATACTGGTAGCCCTTGGGCAACTTGATCCTCTTGAGTTGGAGGACCACAGCTACAGAAACAGTGATTTTCCACTGGTGGACACCAAAGTTTTAGGGGAGCGCTTGTATCAGTTGAGTGTCCATAAGTGCATGAGCCTGATGGGATTTGTCCCAGAGTACTGAAGGAGCTAGTGGTTGTTATGGAAGGACCCCTCTTGATCATCTACTGAAAGTCTTGGAAGTTTAGTGAGGTCCCTGCTGACTGAAAGCTGTCCAGTGTTACTGCAGTCTACAAAAAGGGTGTGAGGAAAGACCCAGGGAACTACAGACATGTAAGTCTAATCTCAGGTCCTGGAAATATTATGGAGAAGATTATACTGGGTGGTATTGAAAGGCATTTAAAGAACAGTGCAATCATCAGGCACAGTAAATGTGGGTTCACAAAGGGAAAGTCCTACCTAATTTAGTACCTTTCTGATTAAGGTCACCCACATAGTGGATTAGGGGAAGGCAGTGGAAGTAGTTTTTCTGGATTTCAGTAAAACTTTTGATACTGTCCCTCACAACACCTTTCTCAACCACTTGTCCTACCTACCACCTGTAGGATGAGCAAGTTCAGCAGTGAACTAACTGAATGAAGAACTGGCTGAACCGGTTGCAGTGAGTGGGGCTACATCTGGCTGTCACCAACAGTGTTCCTCAGGCTTTAAATCTAGGGCCAGTTTGTTCAGTATTTTTATCAATGATCTGGATGCAGGAGTTGAATACACCCTTAGTAAGTTTACTGATGATACCAAACTGGGAGGTGCCATTGACTCACATGAGGGACAACAGGCCTTGCAGTGGGATCTACATAGATTGGAGCATTGGGCAGTCACCAGTGGCATGAAGTTTAACAAGACCAAATGCTGGGTTCTGCGCCTAGGACAGAGTAACACTGGACACATCTATAAACTGGGAGAGGAATGGCTGGAGAGCAGCCCTGCAGAGAGGAATCTCCTCAACAGGAGGCAGCAGTGTGCCATGAGTGTACCAGAAGTGTGCCAAACTGGGTGTGAGAGCAAACCTCGTCCTGGGGTGCATCAAACACAACATGACTGGCTGGGCTGTGTGCACACATTGCCAGCTCAGTCTCTTTTATCCAACAGTACCCCCAAGTCCTTCTCAGCAGGGCTGCTCTCAATATGTTCATCCCCAGCCTGGATTGATACTGGGGATTGCTCTGATCCAGGTGCAGCACTTTATACTTGGCCTTTTTGAACTTCATGAAGTTCATGTGGGTCCACTTCTCGAGCTTGTCCAGCTCCCTCTGGACAGATGCCATCCTTCAGGAATGCCAACACCACCACTTATCTTGGCGTCATCTGCAAATTTGCTGAGGGTGCACTCAATCCCTTTGTCTGTGTCATTGATGAAGTTGTTAAATAGCACTGTATAGACCAGTATAGACCCCTGAGGAGGACACCACTTGTCACTGATGTCCATCGGAACACTCAGCCGTTGACCATTACCCTCTGGATGTGACTGTCCAACCAATTTGTCATCCATCAAAGAGTTCACCCCTCAAATCCATATCTCTCTAATTACGAGAGAAGGGTGTTATGGGGGACTGTATCAAAGGCCTTACAGGAGTCCAGGAAGATGACATCTGTAGCCTTTCCCATGTCCTCTGATGCAGTCACTCCATCATAGAAGGCCACTAGTTTGGTTAGGCAGGACTTGCCGTGGGTGGAAGCCATGCTGGCTATCTCAAGACACCTCCCTTTTTCTCCTTGTGCCTTAGCAGAGTTTCCAGGAGGATCTGTTCCATGACAGATATCATTTAACTGACATAAGTAAAATTATGCCATTCCACAATAACAGATTATAATGGCCTTACTTCCATCTCGTCCCACATCATTACATATAGAATTTAGGGGAAACAGAGTAAATATAGAATGGAAAAAATATAAGAGATGAGAAAATATTTCTGAATACAGTGAAAAAGTTGGAACTTACTAAATTTTACTTTCTGTAATGACTGTTTAGTAAGACTTTTATGTCTCACGTACTAGGACTAGACACATGTTACTATTCTCTTAAGTGAATTAATCATCTAATACTTATTCATGAGCCTTTCTCAAAGGGACAAAGCATGTTTTTCTCCTTTGATCTGTGTCCATACTTTCTAGGTAGTCTGTCTCCTATTCTGAACATCCAGTCTGACTCCCAAATCCTGGCAAGCTGTCTGCTCCTGAGATTTTTACTAAGCAGAATTCCTTCCAGGCATCCTTTGGAATAAATGGCTCATCTGTGTTTCTTAAAGAAATTGTTTAAGAACCAAAGGCCATGAGAGAATTCTAGGCTGATAATCCTCAGAATAAAATAATTTCCCTTTGGATGAGAATCAGGTGTGTAAACTCTTGATGCATTTTTTTCATCATTCTATAATTTCTAATTCTGAAAACTCTGTACTCAGAGGACTGGCTGTTGTGCATCTGATTATTGAATGCCCAGGTCTCTTTGTGCATTTTGCCTGGAGCTAAGACTTTGAGTTTACGGTTTAAATAACTTGTCTTGGTGCCAGATACCTTGTAGCCAAAGCAGAGGCCTATGTCAACGAGAAACTGTAAGTGCTGTAATCTGTATTAACTTTCCTTGAACTCAAGTGTAAGGGTGCTAAAAAAAGCTAAAATAAGGCATTAATATTATGTATTGGTTAGTGCTGTGATGGCAGAACAAGACACTGTGCATAACCACTTCACAAAGTATGTGAGGACTGTGATCATCAAAGGGACAAAGCTGTGTGTTTTTGCATACAGGATGATTTGGGGAATACTCAAGAAGCATGGCTTACAAAATGAGAAAAAACCCCAATATAAGCAGATTTAGGAGCAGTTGAGACCCTGCTTACCCTTGGGAGAACCAAATAGCCTAGAAATATTAGACACAGTGTGAATATAAAGAAGATAATGCCCTTTGTTTATAAATTCTCTCATCAAAGTCTCTTGGTCTTAATAATTTTAATCTCAGAAACTGAGAACCAACAATGACCATAGCCAACAGTGTCATCCTGAGATCCTGGGTGTTGTATAATCATAATGTAGCATATTAATGTTACTGACTGACAGTTTTGTATACATAGTAGTGATCAGTAATAAGGAAAAATTAATAATTAGCATAAAATGTGTTGTTAATGAATAAATTTAGTAAAGTTTGGGTTTAAAGCTTAAAACTGCCCTGATTTGTCAGTCTTCTGAACATTATATAGCATTCTCTTAATTAACTGAAACATAGATGGATGTATATATATTCTACATGTGCACATACATATATAGACACATACATGTTCAATAGCAATGGCCTAAAAGTTGAACATTGAAGCACTGACCATTGGAGAAAGAGCACTGTCCTTCAGCCAAATCATCTTCTGCAGGTATTGTTTCCACCTCTGGAACCCCCAGGTTTTAGTGTGTACCCTTCTCTTGCTTTCTCATCCAGACTCTTCATTGCTGCTCTCACCTCTTCTCCGTGCTGTCACTAAGGACCTGGAAATTCTTTTTTTGCTGGTAATATTCACTGAAGCAGCAGCTGGTCAGCTTGTGGATACTTGCTTACTCAGAAAGACACTCTTCTTGTCCCATGCTTAGTGCTTGTTTTTCTATTCTTACCAGTCTTCAGAGAACCCTAGATCCATAATTTAATAATTTCTAAAATGAGGAGTTTGTTAACAGAACCATTGAACATGACAGCTTTCGTAGCATCTCACTGCACGAAGTGTTTGAAAATTAGATTAAATGGACCTCTGATCTTCTACATCAGATGCTGTGTTCCTGTGAAAAAGATATGTCAAACAGATGAAAATAATGTTGTTTTGTATTTTTAATGGATCTGTGTAAAAGCTGTTCAAAGCAAATCAAATCAAAACTAGCATATCTAATTCAAAGGTAGTAAAAGTGAAAATGTTTAGGAAGTTATGAGTTGTTGAAGTCTGTGGATTCCAGGGCCAGGGTTTCTTCTTTGCAGTTGCTGAAGCCCTCTCAGATGCAGCCTGGGAACCCAGGGGTCTCTCCATCCCACTTCCATGGCTGCTGCTGCTGCTGCTGTTTGCAGGTTTGGCAGCTAGGGAGGCTGAGCCTGTGTCCCGGAGAGTCCACGTGTGAGCACATGCTCATACACACACACACACACACAGGACTCAAACATTTGCTAAGGTTCAGGATTACGTTCAGGATTAAATTCCCTGGGGAAAGATAAACACAGTCAGGTCTCTCTAGTTGCTGGGACATTTATCTGTGGACATTGTGACCTACAGCCCCCTTCTCCATTTGCTGCCACTCCTGTGGTGTGCAGCACTGATACATAGGATAGAGAATGAGAGAACACCAACAAACTAGGTAAGAAAAGGATTTAATAAATTCATGTGAGGAAAATAAGAGATCTGAATAGCAGAAAAAGTTGTTACAGTTCTCACCAAAAAGTACATAGTCTTCTGCTAACATGTATTTTTTCTAGAAAAGACTGAAGGTGAGATTTAATTCCAGTGGAACGGTTTGGTTTGTTGATGATATCCTCTCTTGATTTGACCCCCTTTTGCCGCTGAGCAAGGAATTAATTAACTTTGCTGTCATTATGGAGATGGCATTGAAGAGGTTATATTAGGGATGCAGTGTAGGGTATATCTATTCTCTGTTTCAACTTCAGGTCAAGAGATAGTAATCATGGACTGGCTCTGTATCGCTCTGTAAATTGAATAATGATTATTTCGTGATGTTGTATCTTTCCACAATGATTTCTTGCCTTCCAGTTTGGACCTGGAACAGCTTTTAGCCCCTTAATGAATCCATACAAAGCCTTTTGTGTCTGATTGTGATGCTTAGTGAAAAGTAGGAAAACCACAGCAAGAAAAACACAGAATTTGCTGTTCTGGGTTAGAAGGGGAAAGAAGAACCAAACACATACATTTTCCATTAGTTTTGGATTGGTTAAAAACATTATCAGCAATATGTTTCTGAAGGTTCTACTGGTGTGAATCTTAACAATTCTGATGGTTGGTTTAACAGAAAATTGAAAGGAAATGTCAAATTCAAAGGGACCATAAATCCCTCAGTGGATTTGAAGTAGATGTTGTTAGATGCATAAATGCTAGGACCTGTGGAGTCTAATTAACAAGCGATCTTTTTACTTCCATATTTGGAAAAAAAAGTAAGAAGAAAGGGGAAACTTTAAATGAACATCATTTAAATCATTAAATGCTGACATATGAAATGAGTTCATTGGGTAAATTAATTGCTTTAAATTTTACTTTATTTTTAGTGTCTTTGTATACTTGCTCTAAGCATAGAAGAAACCTACTTTCCATTACTATCACAATGCATCTTTTCATCAACACTAAATTCTCTTCAAGTGGTTTAAAGAAGAAGAGGAAAAAAAGAAAAAGGCTTTCACAAGGGACTTAAAAAAAAGTACTCTGCTTTAAAAGCCTGAAGCCAACATTGTAAACCTCAGAGTTACACATCTTTTTTCCTCAAGTGTGAGACTGATGCTCATTAGGGAGAGTTTCCTAAACCAGCAAAATAATAAAAACATTTATATGTAATAAAAAATCAAATTATCCAGTACTTGTACTGGATCCCTCAGTGTAGATTTTAATAAGAGATGTCTGCTATTGAATAATTTACCTGAGCATATGTCTAAGAAATAAAAGCTACAGAAACAATTATTTCCATGACATGAGTAGTGTCCACTCAAATATATTATATGTACAGACTGAGATTTTCAGCCAACTTTTCTGGAGTAAGTTATGATGTTCAAGGGCCTTAAAACAGAGTTGAAAATTTCACGCATTTTTGTGTACCATAGCTAAAAATGAAAGGAAAATTACTTTTTTTTTTTTTTTGTGAATAATAGTCAAAAAAAATCAACAGGGCAAAAAGTATACAGAAAATTAAAAATGGACTAGTAAGTTGTGTTCAAACCTTCTTTGACATAACAGAATTTCTACACTATGTGTTGCATAATGGTATCTTTTATATAAAGGATTCTATTACTATTCTGTACAAAGTTATTCTTCAGTAACTAATAGAAAGTGCTAGTACTCTGGCGTTTTTAATTTTCTCTCATAATTGACAGACTTTTCAATATGAGTTGATACTCGTAAGCTTTCTTTTGATGTAGGAACATGTGTTTGTCCTGTAGCATTCACATAGTGAGATTATAAAAACCTAGATGCTCCATATCCAACAGTAAGTTGCTACTTAGTGCAAGGTTTCAAAGCATACAAAGAAATGTACATTATTAATTTAAGATGGTATCATACTAATTTAGTTAAGATAGTTTGCTAGATAACTAGCATAAATCAATATGCTCCCAGCAGAGTCAAAGAAGGTAGATCCTAACTAGCTGGTCTTTTTCATAATATATTTAATAGTGTTTTTAAACAAAAAAAAGTTGGAAAATGTATTCTCTAGTAAATATTTTAAAGGAAAATCAAAATAAATCATACTCTGTCATAAGTAAGTTTGCCGATGACGCAAAACTAGGAGGAGCTGTTGATTCCCTCAAAGGCAGAGAGACCTCAACATATTAGAGGACTGGGCAATCACCAACCATGTGAAGTTTAAGGGCGAGTGCTGGATTCTGCACCTGGGATGGGGCAACCCTGGAGGTACAGACAGACTGGGGAATGAGTGGCTGGAGAGCAGTGCTGTGGAAAGGGACCTGGGGGGCCTGGTCAGTGGCAAGTTGAACATGAGTCAGCAGTGCCCTGGCAGCCAGGAGAGCCAACCCTGTCCTGGGCAGCATCAGGCACAGCATCAGCAGCCGGCCGAGGAGGGGAATTGTCTCACTCTGCTCTGCACTGGGTTGGCCTCACCTTGAATATTGTGTGCAGTTTTGGGTGCCACAATATAAGAGAGATATGAAGCTATTAGAGGGCATCCAAAGGAGAACAACAAAGATGGTGAAGAGCCTTGAGGGGAAGCTGTATGAGGAGTGGCTGAGGTCCCTTGGTCTATTCAGCCTGGAAGAGACCAAAACCGCAGAGGATTCTGCAGCTTCCTCACAAAGGGAAGAAGAGGAGCAAGCATCAATCTCTTCTCTCTGGTAAGCAGTGAGAGTACCCAAGGGAATGGCATGATGCTGTGTCTGGGGAGATTAAGGTTAGATATTAGGAAAAAAGTTCTTCACCCAGAGGGTGGTTGGGCACTGGAACAGGTTCCCCAGGGAAGTGGTCATGGCACCAAGCCTGACAGAGTTTATGAAGCTTTCTTTCATGCTGTGTTGATTTTTGAACCAGTGTGTATCCCACCAACTTCTTAAACTCTGGACTACTGGATGCCACAAAGTTCATGTCATACTGTAATTTCTTATTGCCCTAGACATTTTTGAATTATAAAACTTTTTGTTTCACTGTGGAGTATGATTTTCTTTTTAATCTCCTGTCTAACACCTCTATCCAGTACAAAGACAGTATATGCCAAAAAAAGAACAAGTGTTGCTGAATCTTTTTCTATATATTGAGCTCCATTAGGGACAGTGAATGTGCATTTTTCCTTCCACATCTACACAAAGACAGAACTAGAACTCAAATAAAATGGTCAAAAGTGTGTTTCACCTGCTGCCTCTGACTTGATGATAGGTGTGTTTCTCACTAGTTTTGTCCTCAAAGACTGTCACAGAAAACAGAATTTCAGCATGATTTATTATGGCTTGACAAAACGCTGAAAAATTGATGAAGGAAATGCAAGCACAAACACAATTTGTGCTCATATAGTATTCTTACTATAAATACTGTTAATGCTAGTAGAAATGCAATTAATTAGAAAAAGTATTCTGAACGCTTTCAGTACAATGTGAAAATAATATTAAGATGTATTTTCAAAGGGATATTATAAACGAGCAGTCATTCCCTATTGTGCTGGTTTTGGCTGGGATAGAGTTCATTTTCTTTGTGGTAGCTTGTGTGGGGCTATGTTTTGGATTTGTGCTAAAGCCAGTGTTGACAATACAGGAATGTATTAGTCCCTGCTTGGAGGTATGTTGTATGTGTGCCCGTCTCTGATCTTGTCTGCTGGGTGGGACCTGCACTGCAAATACCTTTGCTCCTGGATGGACCCCTCATACCTAGGTCCTAGACTGTCATGTATTACCATAGGCATTACATAGCATAACCTATTCTATTCTATTCTATGCTATTCTATTCTGTTCTATGTTATCCCTTCCCATCCTATTCCCTGAGCTCACCATGAGTCAAATGATTAAGAGACTGTTAATTGTCTGAAATGCCAGGGTTTTTTCATCTCCAAAAACAGTTTCAAGGACACATATCACAAAGATTACAAGTGGAAACTTTATTTTATTTTATTTTATTTTATTTTATTTTATTTTATTTTATTTTATTTTATTTTATTTTATTTTTCTGAATTTGTTTCAGAGCTGATGCTCATTAGCACTAACACAAGGTGATGTAGCCAAGAGCAGGCTGATTCATTCTTCAGTTTCGCTTGGAAAAAATATCTCTTGCAGTCTGACAAAGGCAAGTCACAGAGCAACAAAATGCAGCAGCAGCAATACAAGACCAATCAGTCCCTGTTTCCCAAAGAGTGGAAACTTGAAGAATGATGACCAGGACTGACCACAGTGAGACTGAAGAGATGTGTGGTACTCTGGGGTGTTTTTGAAAGTATGACACATACTGGTGACAAGCGTACTTTTTGCCTTCAAAAACTTGCTCTGCTGTGTGTCTCGGACAGTGATGCATGAGAAGTGCTGTCATGCCTGCCCCATGCTTGTACTGCATGCAGAGAGAGCTGAAAAGTGGCAGCTTCTGATGGTGCAGCAAGCCTGGAGCCCATCCAAGCACAGGCTGTTTTGCATGAGTAAGAACACCTGGGAAATGGAGCCAAAGGAAGTGCAGAGTTTGCTCCCACTACAAAAGGCTGAGATACAGCTTTTTTTTTGTCTCATGGATGCCATGAAATCCAGGATACGAAGTGGACAAGGAAACCTATTTCTTGAACAATAGTTTTCTGAAATCTAAATTCAGAAGACCTGACCAGGAACTTCACTGTTACCTACATTTGATGACATCAGATCATGAAGGGTGGAGCCTGAGATGTGTTAAGGATACCATCACCCATCAGTAGCCTGCCGGAGTCCACATGGTCATGACCAGCGGATCTAGCCCTCCACTGCCTGGGTAAGCACCCACTGTGTGTGTGGACTCTGAACATGCCACTGGTGATGTCAGTCTAGTCACTTTAAAAATGGGTGTTTCTCTCCAGGAAAGAAAATAACCACAGCTGACATTAGCAAGCTTCCATTTGGAAGTTTAATTGGGGAAAGTGCCAAATCAGCCCAGACACTGAAAAATCTACAAGAGTTGAAACAGTGGTGGTCAGTGTGATGCAGGTAGTGAGAATGTTCTTTACTCTCTGGAAGCGTGCATACAGGTTGCTAAATTTTAAAGTAATTCTGCAGGCTTTTAGTGAAGAGTAAGGTTCTCCTTGATAATACTGATACGGGTGAGGAGCTGGCTGGCAAGATGGTCACCTGACACTGAAAGGCATCTGCTTCTCTGTAAGAGTCCCTATGCACCTGTAAGAGATCTTCAAAGAAGGACTAAAAATTTGGGGTTTTATATGCCCACCTGAAAGCACTTGATAATCTTGGTGTGATGAAATTACTGATGATGTTTTTCAGATACAAAGGAATTTTCTTGTTTCTTTTTCTTTCAATTAACTAAAGTAAATAAAACAAGCTTCTCACACATACATGGTAATATGTTTTCAAAACAGGTTCAGTAAGTGGAGAAAGCAATCAAACTATGTCTATTCAGTTAAAGAATCTCAACATTTTGATGCAAGCTGAGTGTGACGAGATGGGCCCTTTCCTGTGTCCAAGCATAGATCTGATACATCAGCAGGTACAGCGAGGCTAGAGATTAATTCCCTTGCCTTGAGTGGCCACTATCCAGAGGGCTTTGAGAAAAAAGACAGACTTTAAGCAGCAAGGATTTCAAACAACTTGGAATTTATGAACTAAAACATATGCTTTGAAAATGAAGTCCTAGCCAGTGTATTTTAAGACCATGCCTTGCTCTCTGCAGAGGGCCATACAAGGCAAATGAATTCCCACATATCGCATCATGACATAGTTATAGCTGTACTAATTGCATTCCCATACGATAGGGAATGCAAACCCATACATTGCACCCCACAATAAAAAAGGATGTTAAGGTACTTGAACACATCCAAATGAGGGTTACTAAGCTTGTGGAGGGGCCAGAAAGCATGTCTTCTGGGAAGTGACTGAGGAAACTGGGTTTGCCCAGCTTGTAGAGGACAAGGCTGAAAGGCAACCTTGTTGCTCTGTACAGCTTCCTGAGGAAGAGAAGTGGAGATGCTGAGCTCTTCCTTTTTGTACCCAGTGACAGGACACCTGGGAATATTTCAAAGGAGCTCCAGGGGAGGTTCAGATGAAACAGAGTTGATAATTCAGGAATGTCTTCATTATTGCTAGGCAGGGCTTACACAGCACTAAGGCCTTTTCTGCTTCTCACCCCACCCCATCAGCGAGGAGGCTGGGGGTGCACAAGAAGGTGGGAGGAGACGCAGCCAGGACAGCTGACCCCAACTGACCAAAAGGGTATTCCATAACATACAGCATCATGCTCAGCATATAAAGTGAGGAAAGAAGAAGGAAGGGTGGGACATTCAGAGTGATGGCATTTGTCTTACCAAGTCACTGTTACTCATGATGGAGCTCTGCTTTCTTGGGGATGGCTGAACACCTGCCTGCCCATGGGAAGTCGTGAATTAATTCCTCGCTTTCCTTGGCTTTTGTGTAAGGCTTTTGCTTTACCTCTTAAACTGTCTGTCTTAGTCTATGAGATTTCTCGCTTTTACCCTTCCAATTCTATCCTCCACCCCACAATGGAGGGAGCAGCTGTGTGGGGCTAAGTTGCAATTTGCGGTTAAACCACAACACCTATCAATGTTTTCAGTAAGGCTTATTTTAAACTCTTAAATTGCTCCTAAATTTTCACGTAAGTGTTAGCTATAAAGATTTTTATGTTTCAGCACGTGCCTAAAAATATTGGAGTTTTACTACAATCAATATTTTTTGGAACAATTTATCTGCTGTAACACAACCTGATTGAGCTTACTCAATAGGTTAAGTTCACAGTCTAGGATTTAGATGATATCTTATGTAAGAATGGTAGCTGTGGGTAACATTGCTAATTGAGCACAAACAAATATGTTTCAGAAGAGCATACCTTTGTGGTAGAAAGCAAAGTGAGTTCAATAGAGTTTTCTTTAAGTATATATTTAATGATACCTCTTTGCTCTGTTCCTGGAACAGAAATTGGTTGATATGTTCCTTTAACAGAAGTAATGGCTGAGAATTCAGAGAAATCTACTAGTTTCCAGAAGGCAGAGTAGTTTGTGGTTCCACTGGCTTTTAATTAAAAATAAATATAATATTATATATATAATATAATATTATATCAGGTAATGAATGCCAGCAGAGTGTGAGCTTTTGCAGAGTTTAAGAAACAACACCTAAAATACTAAAGAGGCTCCTATTCACTGGTCATTGGAGTTGTATAATTGTCTTTATAAGGTTAAACTAGGGAACAATGTAATAGAATAGAGACATTTTTTATGAGACCTAACTGTCACAAAATAAAGAAATATTACACGGGTTAAAGGTAAAATATTACTGAGCTAAAGGTAAAATATCTGTCCTTTGCAATAGCTGAGCTTTTTAGAAGGGTTGCAGTTAACAGCAATGATATAATGAAATGTGTGAATTTCTTTAACATGATGGAGCAATGTTGAAAAACTTTCCCAGAGAATCTCAGAGAACCACATAATCAAATTAATACTTTTTGTTCTTTTTTTTTTTCTATGTGGGATGGATTCTACCTGCTGATGCTGAAGTGATTATAATAACTAGGAATTTTAGAGCTCTTTCATCATTAATACCCTGAGGGAAGAATCATCCTCACTCCTTTCCTAAAAATACCACTTACTAAACAGACCAGTGTTATTGCTAAAATGGAACCAGAATTATTTTCTGAAGCCTTCAGAATAACAATGTGGGCTTTTTAATGAGATTTAACGGCTAATTATACGAATTCATTGAAATATGACTACAAAACTTTATGGTCTGTAATGGCAAAAGGGCTTCTTCGACAAGCAGGTGTGTAGCTCAGCCTATTAAGGTTTCTGTGTGTACATGCGTAAATATGCAGCTGTAGGTATACATATCCTTGAGAGAAGACATTTTTTCAAGATCCATTCAATCATTCATCATCAACTACTACTTAGGTCCAAGGATTTTATTTATTTTATTTAATATTCATTTAGTGCACTGCAACAGAATGCAAGACATACCCTTTTTTAAAAAAGATACATGGTACCCCATACCATAGCATGGCATCTAAAATGCAGAGCAATAGCTCCTTTCTCATCACCTCTTGTTACGACTTGAGTAGTTTACTTTGTCATCATCTTTCTCATGTAAGTAAATAAATTATCTTTATCTTGCAGAATACAGAGTGAATTTTGCTTGACAAAATATGAAGTTCATAAACTGAAAGCAGAGAAAAATACACAAGTATTATTTAAAGTCATATGCTTAATATCTTTCTGTTACTGTGAATTATGTTGTTCATCTTATGATTGTACCTAAAGGCCTCATCAAAATCATACAAATGTTCTTTGTTTTAAAACAGAGTGGGAAACACCCCCCCCGGGTTTTTTTTCAAAAACTGACTGCAATTGGAGGAGATAAATCAAAGAAATTGTTGCAGGAAACTTGGTTTAACTTTTTAAAGTTCACTAAAGAGGTAAGGATGTCCCAGAGCTGTTCAGGGTGAGTCAATAGGAGCAAAAGGATGTAGTGCTGTATTTCCCCACGCCTCTTCTTACTGAATGTCTGCCCTTCCCACGCTGTCCTACCTTCCCTGCCCCTAGTCCTGGCAACACCCTCACATTCTCCCTATTGGTCCTGGTACCCCAACTCCGCCCTTGCACCGCCCCTGCACCCTGACACCATTAGTCCATGTGCTCTCTCCGCCCACCCCTCCTCCCCCCATCCCCCTATAAAACCCAAGGCTCCCTCATCATGTGGTCTTTCTGCCTCTGGGACTCTGTTACTCATCATGTGAATAAAGCTCCTCTGAGGTCCTCATGCAGAGACCCTTCTCACCTCCTTTATTGCCACCGTGTTGTGGAGCCGACAGCCAGCCGGAGCATGAGCGTGGGCCACTCGGAAGGGCTACGGGAAGCGGAACAGCCGCTCTCCCCGAGGCAGCCCGGCAGCGCTCTCTGGGAAGGTTTGCGGCTTGCCATACCAATGCAGAAACAACACGCCGCAACAAAAGAAAAGCCAAAGTAAAACGAAATTGGAGAATGGAAACAGAAAAGACCACAAGAGACGCAGAAAATGGAAACATAAAAGCATTGCATAGTACAGAACAATCTTTACATTCCCTTTCATTTTTAGAATGGATTTTCCCATGTTACACACATGAAATGAATTAATTTCAGGTCCAAAGCTGGTAAGTAAATTGCCAGTTCTGAGCTAATAAGAACATTATTATGTCCAATTATGCTTACAGTTTTTCATATTTTATTTGAACACTAAAATATTGTATTTCTGTTGTAAAACATCATCTGTATCTTCAGTAACACCCTATGACTTTACAAATGCAGGAGATTTAGAAGAGTTTTGTTGGGCAGACAGCATACTTGCTTTGATTTGATAAATTTCTCATGTGAATTTTTTACATGACTAGGTGCTACAAAGCCCATACTTTCATCTTTGGAAAGTGTTTAAAAAGAAGTAACATCTAAGTTTCCAAGGCCTTTAAGTGCAAAGTATTTCTTCAATGAGAAATTTCATCTAGGAGCTCAAAGACTTCCTGTTGCAAAGATGATGGATTTTTGTTGCTCAACTTAAAAATATGAATCACTCATCAAAAATCTGGAATATGAAGTAATCCTTTAAAATAGTTTGAAGATGCCTTTTGAATATTTTTGACATCCACTTGATTTATTTTTCTGACTCAGATAAAATGCCAACTGGCTTCTTTTCTTTCTCTGGAGAGTACAAACACAGAGATTGACAAAGTTAGAGGAAAGAAAATATTAATTAGCATACTGAATATGGGCAGCCCAGTCAAGTGTGTATTTTCTAGGAGTACATCTTTGATGGGTTTAATATGTTTTATCTGGAAATAATTCTAGATGGATACTTAATGAAGTTATCCTCTGGGCTCATAGTACTGTTAGCTGAAGCATGACAGAATACTTGTAAGGAGAGCATACATTACATTCTTAAATGTTACCAGACATAAATCATGGAGCCACTAATATGACTTTTTATCAAATGGATGTTTCCTTTTATTAAAGTTTGTTTGACTGAAGAAGTTTACCTCATAATACTTTGCATCTTTTCAAATGTTACTGAATATGACACAAATTTCACTGAAATATTTTGAGTCTTTAGATGAAACTGAGATACATCTGATTCCCTTGCACACGTTCAACACATGAAACTAATCATCTGATTGCTTACTTTTCTTCTTGCATCTGTAATTTGTATAGGTCAAGTATTGTTTGATATCAGATACACTAAATTATACACAAGTGTATATATATATGCATTCTAGCAAAACGAGACATCCACTTCATAAAAATTCAAGAGGAACATTAACTTTTCTTTCTGGAGAACCAAGAAACTCCCTGAATGGGGATCTCTTCAACCATTATATTATCTATTTCTTTCCTGCTGGAACACGTTTAATTCAACAGCACTCTTAAAGGCTCTGTGGAAATATACCTCCTTTCTCTTTTCTTGAAGGCTTGCTTAGCCTGATCTTAGAGAGTAGTTTATGAAATCAGTAGACCAACCTGCATAAAAAAGAATATCATAAATTATTATTTGTTTAAAGGACTTTAAAACTAGCCAATAACTTCTAAATTAAAAGAAGGCCTTCTAGTCCATGAGGATATGATCCATACAGGTAATAAGCCTGATGCAACACAGTGTAATTGTAGGGACAACCTTTAAATAAGTAACTTCTTTTTCAGAAATCCAGGCAGCAGTACTGTAATTAGAGGTCCAGAAGCTCTAAGGATATTAAAAATTTAAGCATGGAAGCAGCTACCTTTGCAGTGTCTGTTTGCTAGCAGCCTGTTCTGTGAATTGAATCAATATACAGTCTCTGTATAAAGACTTTCAAGCATGCCTATAATTTTATTTTTATTAAGGTTAATAGTTCTATTAAAAAAAAGTTTGTTAATTAAAATAGAAGAAATTGTTATGTGAAGAGAAAAAACCCACTCCTGTAATCTGTGCTTGAGGATTATTTGCTTAAATAGCCTGATGTCACAGAATATCTTTTCTTTCTTCTTTCTGCTGAACAGTTCAGATGAGCAAATTCATACTCCAAGTGTTGTTGATTAATTATTCCCTGTTCATTGTTATTGCTTCATCTTTGGGTAGTTTGGCTAATCAATTTGTTATGTGTATAAGGACTATGTGGATGACTGAAACTTTTAAGAAAGCTTATTAATTTGTGCAAATAATATAGCATACAAAAGAGCAAAAGAACTAAATATAGTATTCCTATGGACATTAATATTAGGAATTTGGTTTTTTCTTTACTACAACCACTCAACTAATAAATTTTTTAAATACTAAAACATTACAGGACCTCTAAATACACAAAAAATGATAAAGCATTTGAGATGGCTTTTTTTTGTTGTTTAGAAATACTATCTTTGAAGTTTCATTTTAATTTATTTCTGAATAATTTCTTCCAAGGATAAAACTTGACATTTGTGCAGTNGCAGTATATGTTGTACTAAAGATTCTATTTACACCTAATGATGCTTTTTTTCTGGGGCATCTGTGTTTTGAAGAAACCCAAAATAAAATCTCTTAGACAACTTTCATAACCTGTTCCTCAGAATAAATTCATAAATTAATTCATAAATTCATAAATTAATTTCAATTAACAGGACAACCAGTGCTCCAATATTATAGTTGTTCTCTGTTTTACAAAATGATGAATTCTGTCACGTGCTAAGTATCATTTGTGTTGTATTGAGTAGTCTTGTTCAACTCAATAGGACACGTAAGTATGTGCTCAGCTTTGTGCTGAAACCAGTGTATATCACGAATGTCAATGAAATAAGTTTATTTGAATGTCATTAGAGATAGACAATTCACTACTTTCCAATTATTCAGAAATAATTTCAACCCACAGTTTCCAGGTTCTGAAAACATACATCCCTCTAATACCACATAGTTCATGCCTTACTTGTAGGTCATCAATCTGTCTGTAGAATCCTTAGAGGTCCATTACCTTAGTATTTAATACAAAGATATGTGATGACAATATTTAGGTGTGCAGGTGTTTTATATAATAGCACAATTACGTATTTTCTCACAGTCTTGAAAATATTACAGGATTTTATAAGGGGGAGAGCTAACATTTTTTGTTGCTTTATTCAGTGTGATGCCTGAAAACCTTAAAATTTTTAAAACCCCAGTGGATTACAAGAGTCTTTCTCTAGTGACACTTCTCTTTACATAAATCTCTTGACACTGGGAGGCAAGGCAGTTTTCCAAAGCATCAATTTGTTTTCAAAACTCTAGACTTTCTTTTAAATAATTTATGTTGTTTATTATAAAACAAATCATGGCTATATCCAGTATCAAAAGTATAAAATAATCTAAATTTTAAATATTCAGTAGAGCTCTGAAAGCTCTCAAGTTGATAAAGTGGCACTCTGATGCTATAGATTTCTTTATTGGGCATAGTCCAGAGCAATGGAAAAACATAACTTATATTTAGTTAAGTCTTTATCTTGAAGACATTCATGTTAGATTTCATTGTATCTCAGCACAGCAAGAAAATCTTGTTATCTACATGTTGTACACTTGTTCTTTTCCTCGAGGAACATAGGTTTCATGTCTTATATCATGCTTTCTTCAGTATGTGCCAGAGTACACTTTCATTAAGTAGATGAACATTTACTGAGCTGGATGTAAGTATTCATTGTACAATGGAAAAAAAGGAACATGGCATTAATGCATTCTCAGACCATTGCTATCATCCTGAGGGGAGACACAGTCATAATAAATACAGGAGATAAGTGAGGATTAACAAGACCTTTAACTGCCTGGAAAAGCTGGCTGTAGGAGAGAACAGTTATTCTTTGATTACAGTCTTCAGACAAGCAGTTCTCATACTCATACATGGCTTGATTATCACTAGAACCATATTTTTATGTGCTGTGTGCATTCTTACCATCTTCAGTTTACTGTAGATATTCCTGTTTTAATCTGTGGAATCTCACAAAGAAATGAAGATATTCAAGTTGGAGGAATTTCATGGTACTTCATTCAGGAACAATGTAATATTGCTTAAAAATCTATATTCTGACTTCTTTGTTTGTATAAGGAACATAGGAATAAAAATCTGATTATTCTGATGATTGTAAGATCCTGGACTAAAAATAAAAGTAGACTAGAAAATTTTATTATTTTAAGAGAAATCTGGCAAAATGAAAAGTTAATTGGTTTGCCTAGACTGATTAATATCTGTTTTATTTTTATTATTCTAATTTATTATTATGGAATCTGAAATTTTATATTGGATTAACTAGATGTAACTGGTAAAAGTAATGGAAGATATATTTCCATGTAGTTTCACCAGTAACTGCATTCATAATCTGCTTTGAAGCAGAATATAACAAGATCCTATTAATTCCAAAAGTAGGAAACCAGGAAAAAATGAGGACAGGAAAAAAAGTAAATTGTGTGGCCATGTTCCTGTATTTGCTGAAAATCTTGCATTTTACAAATATATTGGAAAAACTATTCATAGGTGTCTGTCTTTGCTGTTGTACTGGGAAGCTGTGTTTAGACTGATGTTTCTAGTCAGTACTAAGTAACAAATCAAAAGTATGTATTGATGATTGTACTGGTTTTAAAAACGTACTGGAAAAAAGCTGAGACTGCTCAAGCCCCTGGGGGAAACCAAAGAAAACAAGACTGTGAGAGGTTTAAAACATAAGTCGCAATTTTACTTAGGTGAAACTTGCAAACAACACAACAATACAGAGGAAAATGGTTTAACCTACAAAACCATCAAAGGCAAAACGCCACCTGGCCTCCCACCTCTCAGGCAAAACCAAAACTGCCGTGGGGCCGGGAGATCAAAGAAAGCTATTTCGTCTGAAGGGGTTTACTCTGCCGAGCTGCCGGTGTGAGCCCCAGAGCAGCAGTGGCCAGGGGAGGTATTGCTGCAGCGGTGGTGGTGGCGGCGTGGGCAGGGCTCTCCCAACACCACGGTGCGGTCCCAGCAGCACCCACCTCTCCTCGACCCCGGCCAGCGAAGAATGGCCACCCTTCTGCTTCTGCCTGCTGCCCTGAAGAGACAGCCCATTCAGGTAATGTAGAGGGGTGTGGAACACCACATAGTGCTAAACTTCGCCTCCTATGCCTCTGACCAGGACAACGATGAAGAGAACTGAAGATGTATATCACAAATGCAGATTTGAAGAATGAATTTAAAAACATTTCTGAAAGTTATTTCCTTCACTGAAGCTGATGCTATTGTAGAAATTACATGTATCACAAGGCAGACTTCAAAGAAACTGCATATGATGTATAAATATCTTAATGTACAGAAAGTTCCAGTGAGTTTTTGGTTTTGTGGTTTTTTTTTTTTTTAATCTGCTAGAGACAGGTATAAAAGGAATCATAGCTTCAAACTGTAAAACCTGGTGAAATTAGAAATAAAAGGTACATTTTTTGATGACGGGAAGATGCAATTCAATCAAGTAGAAAATGGTGTGGAGTCGCAGTTCTCACTTGGAAAGTTTATTTAAAAGGGTCTTGAGGTCCCTGAGGTGGGTGCATGGAAGAAATGCAACAACATTCTGAGGAGGTTAAAAAACCAAACTTTACTGGCAAACTTCAGAAGAGCAGAAATTTGTCAAAACTTAATCCCATTAAATCAAAATAAAGTATTTCACTTAGAATTGACTTAGCAAACTCTACTCATCCAACCTTAAATTACCCAAGAAGATGGAATTAGGAGTAGAAAAGAAGAGAAAGAGAAAAAAAAAGAGGGAAAAGCAAGATACAGCTAGTGTCTTGGATTCTGATATGGGTTCAGCTGCCATAAAATCCAAGGACAATAGGGGTGCAATCACATGTGTCTCAGGGCAATGGGTTTTATCTGCTCTGGCCTCTTGTGGCCACCCCCACCAAGTGGGGCTTCCAGACCTGTGGCCACTCTGGGGCTCAGCTGGGGCTGCAGGGGTGGTGTGGGGGCATTGCTTTCCATGTGCCAGGTGTGCCAGCGACTGACAACCGTTCTGGGCTGGACGGCTCCAGGGGGATGGCGTGTTGAGCAGTGCACGTCCTACTTCCACAGAACTTGCACTGCTTTCCCCCCCCCATGCCCACTTCAGTTGTTTAGAGCCAGTAATCATTTTGTCCAGTCTCTCACAAATGGTAAGGCTTCCTCTTTCTTACTCTTTGAATAAAGACTGGATTTTTTTGGAAAGAGATGAGCTATCGTTATGCAATCACCGAGATCAATAAAAATTACCTTTTCCAGAAGTCAAGCTGATAGTCTAAGACTTTTATGTGGATCAATCCAGACTGAGTTACAACCTTCCAACAAGTCAGCAGACAGATGCTATACCCCTGCAATGGGCTATGTGTCATCTTAACCTTGCCAAAAGATAAGGTAAAATTTATACCCCTATGAAATTACTTTAAACTAATGCATTTTACCTCAGAAGATAGGGTGAGCTAAGTGTGCACATGTGGTCTATTATAACTCACCTTATGAACAGTGACTTGCAAAGCTGCTGTAAATTGTTAGCTTTTGATTCTGTGCCCCTATGCTTCCATGAACAGGAAGTACTACATACTTAAAAGCTTTGACATGGGTAGAAGGTTTTACATGGCCCTCCATGGGTAGTAGCATTTTTATGAGATGTGATGAGTCTGAAATATATGATGAGAATAAGTACATTTTAAAATAGGAATAAAAATCAGTTATAAGCCCCTCACTACAAGACTGACCTTGAGGGGCTGAAGTGTGTCCAAAGAAGGACAACAAAGCTGGTGAAGGGTCTGGAGCAGTCTCATGAGGAGCTGCTGATGGAGCTGGGATTGTTTAATCTGGGGGAAAGAAGACACAGGGGAGACCTTATCTCTACAACTCCCTGAAAGGAGATTGCAGCCAGGTGGGGGTCAGCCTATTCTCCCAAATAACAAGCAATAAGACAAGAAGAAATGGCCTCAAGTTGCACAAGGGGAGGTTTAATTTGGTTAGTAGGAAAAATTTCTCAACTAAAAGGATTGTCAGGCATTGGAAGGGGCAGCCCAGGGAAGTGGTTGAGCCACCACCCTTGGAGGTATTTAAAGATGTGTAGATGTGGTGTTTAAGGACATGGTTTAGAGGTGGACTTGGAGTACTTGTCTACCTGAATGGTTGGACTCAATGATCTTAGAGGTCTTTTCCAACCTAAACAATGCTGTGATTTTATAATTCTAAGTGCAAATGAATGTAGGTCCTTATTTAATTAGTTACAAGATCAGTTTTTGTGAAAATCATATGATTCATAGATGGTAATAACGCTAGGCACTTGATACAATTAGATACTTTAAGACCTTTGAAAAAATAATTTATTTTTTAAATCCACTGTCTACTCCTTGTGAGCTTCTAGAAAACAATCTTTATCTTACAAGATGACCTCAAGGGTAAACAAAATTAATGAAAAGTTTTGATCAGAAAGGGCTTAAAGTTCAAGAATACAGGCACTACAATGAAAATATCTTCCAACAGTGCAAAATATATAAGAGTACAAAACTACAAGCTATACCAACGATTTATATTACCACAGACAGATGATTACAAATTAAGGCTGAACAGATGACCTGTTAGAAAATACAGATCTTATTTACATTTAAGGTAGTTGATAACACTGCATGGAGCAACATGTTTTTTAGAAAAGAAATTAAAGAATGTTTACATTGTTTATAAACAAAGCATTGTCTGAAGAGTGCTAAGATGTGCCTGTACATTTGTGCCTGAAAATTAGAATTTGAAAATAAGAAATAAATTATATTATCTCTATTTTTATCAAGCTATACAGTGATTCATGAAATGTTTTTCAGAAGCTGTTATTCTCATACAATAAGTGGCTCCTGTGTCACCCTTTCTTGTTGAACGAAGTAAGTCAAGAACCTTCACACGCTCTCTCAGATGCGCTTCTTCCAAAACAAGGCTGAAACACCTGCCAGTATGTCTGTGTGAGAAGCTGAAAGTAGTGACACCTGCTCTGTAGATAAACATCAATCTTCAGAATTCTCACTGCAGTATCTGCTGATGCTGTGCGGTTTTATGTAACCCATTTTCTTATTTTCCAAATGGCCAAGAACCTTGAATGAAAACAGGATCTAATCTGCTTATTGTCTCTACTTGAATTAATAATATTCTGTTTGTGATATCTCAAATTATTGCTATGAAAATTATTATAATTTCACAGAAGGCCGTGGTAAAAAATAAGATGTAAATGCTTCTAATCAAAGACACTCTTCATGCAAATGAAAGTCTAATTAGAAGAGGAAACAATCTGTTTTAGCAGACCACCATGAGAAGAGCTGCTCAGCATTAAATATAGTTTGATAAAGACATTAGCTTGAAAAAAGATACTGGAGTAAGTAAAAGTAATTGAGTATTTAATCTGGCTTTTAGGGTATAATCCTAGAATATTCAATCCATGGACTGAATTTAGGAATTGGATTTAGGGTTGAATATAAGATGGAATCAGAATAATTTTTGCTGTTAGGGCCTTTACAAAATATATCTTTCATTTTCTTACAAGTGTGGAAAGCTGCTTCATTGAAATGGGGAATTCATGTTAGATTATCAGAGTTTAGTCTATTTGTACACAGAATTCTATCACACAGTCTAATAAGATTGTCTTGAAATGCTGAAGACTATTACAACAGGGTTCCGAGACTAACTGTCACACTGTATATGAAACAATAATTTAGATTAACTATTAATTTGCATATTTTTTAGTTTCCTTTAAAAGTCTCTTCTGTTGTCTGAAAAATTAATATTTTGCAATAGAGATTCTTTATTTATGTTTCTAACTCTAAAGATGGGGATTTTTTCAGCTCTGTTTCTTCAGGACCCTTCAAATGTGTCATTCTGAGAAGCTTGAAGGCATGCATTTATTATTAGAGTTGGTAGACACAAGTATTATGAGCAGACACTAGTATAATAACAAAATGTGCTCTGTTAGACGGTACAAGTTGGTCAAGACAAGAGATCTCCAGAGAAGAAGACTGATTTCATGTAAAATGTATCTAAGAGAAATTCTTAATTTCAGAACAAAAAATTTCAAGATCATGAAACAGTGAAGCTGAATAAAACCTTGGAATAACTGAAAACATTCACATCAAGTCTTCCCATTATTTTTTCTTCTCACGTTAAAGGAATCTTATTCATGAAACACCTTTTGTTTGCTTTGACCCTTTGGATACTGGTTTGTCTTGCTTTTCTGTCTTTTTTCTGGTTTTTTTTCAATAGAATGTGATCACTAGATGAAGAAGAGAAACCCATAGCTCACTGGATATAACATGTGGCTGGGTTATGGAATTCTAGTATATACTGTTCAACTGAATGGGGCAAAGCAAGTATTTGAAATTATGCCAGGTATTTCTTGCACCGGTTTGAGAGGTTCCTTATTCTAACCAGGCAAACCAGGGATGTCAGTGAGGTCATAGTTACAAACTGACTGTTTGCAGCTTTATAGGATAGTGCTGATTCAGAAGTATAGCCGGTTCTAATAGGAACAGAACTAAATAACCTTGACGTCACCAAGAAACCACCTCAAAAATGCAAAAGCAGTCTCAAAGGCCTCCTCCAAAACTGTGCTCTAAGTTTGGGATGTTCAGTTAATTTTCATATCTGGGATAGAAGACAATTAAATTCATGGCTTTAAGCACAGACAAAGCTCAAGGACTAAAAAAAACAATATAATGCATTGTGCATATTCCAGTTATGTGAAAAAACAGATATATGATGAATATATATTGTATATAATTTATGGAGTGCATGGTATAATATGGAAAAGTTTGTTTAAAATCTTACATTGTGAGAAGACTATTGGAATCTAAGCATGTTACCCATTGAAATGTACCTGCATTCTGCAGCTTCTTTAACTGATAATTATAATGAAAAAATGTTGTCTCACCTTTAATATAACATTTCTCTATATGAAATATGCATTTTATAAATGTACTCACATATGCCAAAATGAATTCTTAAATTTATAGGGAATGCTGCAAAAAAAAGTCCAAACAAACAATCAAAACCACAAAAAAAACCCTAAACCCCACAAAAACTAAAATCCAAATAAAAGACATAATGTCTATAAAATTTTTATTTGTAATCAGATATATTATTATTACAGTCAAGAAAAAAAAAGGGACTTAATCAATATGATCAATATTTTTAAAAATATGTTAAGCAGTGAAATTTGTGAATTTGGGACAAATCCAATTAACAGTGTCACCTGGAAAAAGATCCTGTGATGGGAAACTCTTAATTTGCCCTTGCTCATGTTATTCTGTCTAAGATTTTTTACTTCCCAACACGGATTTCTTACTGTGTCATTCAGGAATGTGGTTGTGGAGGTGGGAGGGAATGAGAGTCTGAACTCTATATCAAAGATTGTTTATGAACTTAATGTTTAAAGTTAATTGGATAAAATGCATTATTACGCTTGGGAACATTGGTCAGAAAAAAAGAAAAATCTTAAATCTCAGAAGAGGCCTTGTCATATGGAAGCAATCAGGCTTCTTTTTGCATATTCTGTGTATGACTTTCCTAGTAATGCATTTGGTTACTAGCACTATCACCTTTTTATCAGGAAGGCTAACTGTTCAGCCCCAGGCTCTGCAGTTTGTAAATTTAGACACTTTCTCAGAAAGGTAAGCTATGAGTTTAAAGCTTCTTGGAGCAGGCAAGACTTAATGTCTCTATTCTGTTACTTTAAGTACTTAACGTGCTATTACTGCAAGACTGCTCTGTGAAAGAATTGTTATGTTTGTTCTACTGGTCCTATTTGATCAAAAAAGTACTTGACAGCTAGTCTTAAGAGTATTTTGATGTGACTCATGTTTTCTGTTGCCTGGTTCTGTTAGTTGATACAGCATTTGGAAATGCAGGTGGAGAAATATGTTGGCAGAGAAAAGTAACTTTTCCAGAAGATCTTTTTGGGGAAGCTGTGGAAGGAGTCTGGCTGCCTCATTAGGAAATCCTGCTGGAGCCAGGAAACCAGTTTCATGTGGTAGGTAGGCTGCATCTGGCCTCATGTTGCTTTTAAGTTCATGGTCAGAACCTCAGATGATAAAAAGCTGATGTAAGTCTGGATGATGTCAGGCCTGAGCCTTTAATATTCATTGGTAACACCTTGAATCCTTTTAGTGGTATCTTGTCTTCATTAACTCTCTTTTCTGGTGACACATCAATTCCAGTATTTGGACCTACAGTTGGCTTTTTATATTGATTTTTTAAATTAATTTAGAAAAGGTTGTGAAGTTCTTCCGAGTAGATATGAAATGATTTATCACTACCAAGAACTCTATATCTCTTCAGTGGAATTGAAAAGAAGGGCTCAGCTCCCACTGTTAACTAAGAGCTCTTCTGTATATTAAGCTACACTTAAAAAGTGCAGAAATTACTAGAATTTATTTAGGTATATTTTATCCTTTTAATATGTATATTAGAATAAACCTACACATTTTCTATAGCCTTTGGAGAATCAGTGTGCTTCATATGACTAAGGAATAACTGGTCACCTTGCCATTTAGTTATTTTGATGCCAAGATGATTTTTTGCTTTTTCATATACCCCTCTCATATACTCTTTTCATATACCCTTTCATACAGCTTTGCATGTATCCTTAGTGCTTTTAGCCCACATACTTGCAATTCCCAAAGTTTGATAACTAGCTTAGACCCAAAGTTCTGTTAAGCTGTTGCCTTTCCCTGGGCTTAGAATTAAAAGCCAAACATGGTTAGAGGGGAAAAAAGGGTTTTACCTCTGTATTTATTCAAGGATCCTTTGGTGCATCACATCCAGGTAGAAAGCACCCCCAAGTGCACACCGAGAATGCACACCCGAAAGTGCCCACCCGCCCACAAGTGTGTGTGTGTCCGCCCCAAGTGTCACATATACAGTTATAGACCTTGCACATTAGCATATCTATCCAAGATTCCCCAATGAGAGGCTCAACAGAAGCCCCCATCTTGAGGAACCTTCCCCCTGGGGGGGCCTATCTT
>VXAZ01008124.1:132915-163338 GCA_013399875.1 Gymnorhina tibicen
GAGGAACAGATAATCATTGAAAAAAATATGTTCTCCTTGTTATCCTTTATGGGATAAAATTATATAAAGTGAAACAATGACTCAATTCTATGAGGCAGCAGAGTAAAGCTAAGCTATTGGTTATGGAAAGTGCTTTGAAATCTTCCACCAAGCCCTTATTAAAGCACCAGTAACTGCAAGAGGTAAGCATTCAGTACTTCCTCTCAGTGTCAGGTCAGTAAAAGTTAGTCATCTGTTTAAATTCATCTGTCCTCTGTCCATGGAGACAAAATAATCAAAAGCATTAGGAAAATCTGAAATGTTTCATTTTTCTATGAGAAAAACTGTTGACTTTGTTAAGATTCTACCATCCATATCTTAACAAGTCTCATTCTTAAAAATTCTTTTTAAGAATAAGCCCTATGTTGTCTCCTTTTTCCTGTGATTCTGGAGGAGCCTTTTTCAACCATCTCCCTTCATCTGAGCAGAGCATGACAAGATAATGCATTAATTGAAATAAGTAGATAGATGTCTTATCCTACTTGAGGACTACTAGTGCTACTCCCTTTTAATACTAATGTTTACTATTTCAAGTGCTGCTGAGTCAGTCAAGTGAATGACTCACTGACTTTTTCACATTATCTTTTAATTTTGTTTGCCTTAGACGTATCTACTTGAATGTGTTTAGTAAATGGAAACCAAACAAAACCCTGAGATTCAGAGTAATTTATGTGTCAGAAATGTCAGCTGACTGAACAGTTTCTGAAGAAATGGAAGAGAGGCCAGTGCCATAATCCTTAATACACCCAATGTGGCATTTAATGGCACCAACTTGAATGGCACTTCAGTATGAAAGGTTGAATTAATAGCTATTACTTAGCCCAAGTAAAGCTTATAGTACAGAGTCCTCTGTTAGAAGATTGAAATATCAAGGGAAAAAAGCAATCAACTGGCTGCTACAAAGGGCTGAACCTTTTACAGTCAGGATATGGTTTGACATGGATTCTTTAACTAGTTTCATTGCTGCCATTTACAGCTGCCCTGCCCCTGTTGTTTCCACTAATACAATTATCTGTGGGGAATTATTGGGGAAAAAGTTACTTTTTGCTTCACTTTTTTATTTCTCTCCAAATTAATTTTATGCATATCAGTTCCTTCACCTGGCATTTCTGGAGCTCCCCAAGATTCCTACCAACACAGCTGGTGCTACAAGGGGAAGGCCATGTGCAGGATTTGGAGGCTCCTTGCCACTGGCAATGTGCCCAGGAGAAATCCATGTCTAGTCACAGCCTTATCTATAGACAAGGCAGGAAAAGTAGCTATAAATAATAAATAAAATAAAATTTAAAAAGAATAAAAAAGTAATAAATTTCTGAGTTACTTAAATTAACCCACTAGCTTTGGAAAATGAAATACCTTGCACAGAAGATGTACAGGGGACAAAAATCAATTTGTACTCATTTTACGCATTGTTACTTTAACATGTTAACCAAGTTAAAAAGAAAGCTTAAAATCCATATAAATTAATCTTTTTTTTAGTGCCTGTTTAAATGACAAGGGTTCCTGAAAATAGAACTCTTAGAAAGTTCCTATGATTTAATTGTCCTTAAACATAAACTTAGGAACTTGACTTTAATCATCCTTTTTTGAAAATTATGACTTATGCCTTAAAAATTTGCATTATCATTTGTTATCATTTGTTGATTTAGTCCTTTTTTTCTAACTTTTCAATGTTGTTCTTTTACAGTATAAATGATAGAAAGGTACGGTACCCTATGAAGAAGTCTGGACATACAAGCTCTGACTGTAACAAGAATTAGAAGGACAATTTTCTATATATTTCACATTTTTTAAGGCTGCAAGCCATAATATACATCAATAAAATTTGATGCAATTCTTCCTTTGAAACAAGAATCACAGAATTCTAAGTTTATTGTGTACCTTTGTCAAGTAAGTTTGCGTAACAAAATAAAAGTTGTTAAACTACGATTCAACCTGACAGAAAAAGTAGCCAGCCTAAAGTGCTCAGTGATTTAGAGCAGATCCACATGTTTATATTATGTAACATAGTTTTGAATTCACAATGTGCTAAAAGTTGTTAAAATTGTATTGTAGATGTTAAAATACCCAAAATATAACTGGAGAGAAATCAAACAATGTCTTACGCAATAAATAATCAGTCCTTTATCTGAGTGCCAGTTTATTAAGTGTCAAGAGGCATCTTACTTCTAACTTGTAATCATATGGGAAAAAAATACTCCCATCATCTACTTGCCTCTAATTCGTGCATCATTCAGTTAGAAGGTATTCACAAAATACCTCTCTGAAAGATGTGTACATGGGTTATGAAGTAACTAATAAAAAACCAGTAACATCTTAAACTTTTATAAAATATAATGTTAATATTGACTATCATATATATATTATATGTATAATAATATAACATTGACTGTCATGTGTGATATAAAGCAATCTACACTTACAGAGCAAAAGAATAAATGTTTTAATTTGGAACTGGATTTCACTTGATGGAGCTCTGAGCAATCTATCTAGTGGAAGATGTCCCTGGTTATTGCAGGGGCATTGGACTAAATGACCTTTTCCAACTCAAACTACTCTATGAATCAAACTACTCAAGATCCAAAGCCTTAAAGTGCTTTGGGTACTCCTAGAGTACTCTGCCATAGAGCAAACCTAAGAAATTGAGGATATGAGAACTGAGCTAATTTAAGGGGGTTAGGGAGGTACATTCACACAGGGTGAAAGTCTTTTAGCTGGTCCTTGAAGGAAATTATTATATATAATACAAGGACTGTATTCCACTGTTGACAAAGATTTGACAATTGTTTAGATATTATATGCTTGAAGGCTCAGTTAGTGCCCACATTTTCAAAGCCTCTGCTAACATCTTACACTTGTCATTTTCTGCATTTCATTTTTATTCTACAGTTATAAAAGAACTCCTAATTGCTGTGAAGATCTATTTTTTACAGAAATTTATAAAAACTATTCTAACAAGATGTATAATAATAGCAGAAAATTCAGCTAGAGCTAGATTGAGTTAGATAGTATTCAACCTAGCTGCTGCAGTGAAAAAAGCAAGTTTCATCTCTAGGCAGGCCAAGATCAATCTGGGCAATTTTTTACTCCTGATGCCCTGAAGAGTTAACTTAGACACTGTGGACAGCAATACTGTATTTTCAGGGCTACATTAGCTCCAAATGGTTTACAATTCATCTACCTGTGCAAAAAGTAGGTATTTTATTGCAGGAGAATCTAAGACAGTCTGGAAGAAATAAAGATTTCCTGATTTTTTAGTTAGGATTACTCTAGGTGTTTGCAGCCCAATCAAATTACAGTGAATGCAACAGTCCTTATTGAATGCATATACAGTATTTTCTGTTGCAGTGCAAGGAAGGAAGGTCAAACACTCCATTTAACATGGTCTGCTATGGTTCCAGGACCACCACGTGGTTATTACCAACAAATCTGGCACAAGATCCTGGTCCTAGCACAAGCCATGCACACGTGGAAAGAGCAGCTGGAGAACCTTGCACCCATGGGGCAGGTGAGGTGCTTGAAGTGACTCCCTGCTCTGTGGCTTCAGCACTGGCTCCACTGGCAGTGAAACTGTTCTGAGCATATCAGTGGTGCCCTCGGGTGCACGGTGCAGGACTGAGCATGGATACAAGCGAACTGCCACCAAACAGACCTGTCTAACACACTAGATGTATAACATAGATGTACCCATTCATGCCTCTGGAGTTTGTGTTGGGTATTATTCTATCAGAATAAAATGAGTTCTGCTTTCTTTAGTCCTCATGCTGTGAAATTGCAGCATTTTCAGAAAAGCTTTTTTCCCCATAAAAGGATCAATACTGGGTCCAATTCTATTCAAAATACGTGTAAATTATCTGGATTACAGGACTGTATGCCTCCTCAAAAAGCCTCAGGCATCATCAGATTAAGAGGAGAGGCAGATACACTGCAAAGACAAGCCACTGCATGAAGACACCGCAATGGGCTGGAACCTTGGACTAGAAATAATTTTATGAGGTTTAAGAATGGTAAACAGAAAGTACTGCACAGGGGAATAGTCCCCAAAATAAATACAGGTTGAGGTATAGTTCTGCTGAAGTGCCTCTGTGGACAGGAAAATTAATATTGCTTAGCAGTGTGGTAGGGCAGCAAGGAAGGCAAATCTGTATTGCATCTGTAAAATAAAATCCAGCAGATAAAGGTGTGTGGTTAGTCCACTCTACGTGGGACTTCATTGGCAACACCTGGAATAATGTATCTAGCTGTAGATTCCCCCAGTTCAAAGAAGGAGAAAAACTGTAATATTGAAAAGGGCCCAGTGGAGGCCCACCACTTTGATGATTAGAGAATGTGATGCATGAAAATATTGAAGAAATCGACTTCATTCATTATGAGAGGAGGTTGCTGATGGACATGTGTGAGTCTAATCACTGTCTTCCAATACCTAGAACATCATTACTGCAACGATGGGGATATTTTCTTTGCAAGACTATATGGTTGCAAGACTACATGCATGAGTTTCTCCAAGGGAAAATCCCATTTGGATATAAGAAACATAATCATTTCTGTGGGAATAACAAAATCTTGCAATAAATTGCCCAGAGGAATGGTTCAATTTCTTTGCTGGAAATATTTAAGACAGTTTTGACAGAGCCATGAGTAGCCTAATTTAATGCCTCCTTTCAACAGAAAGGTGAACATCTGATCCCAGAGCGCCCTTCTAACCTGGACTTTTCTATGATTATATCATTTTTCTATGAAATTTCTTGTATATATATTCCAGTTGAAGGTGATTTGAAATACCAGGTCTGAAGGAACATTGGTATTAGAGCTGTATGACTGCAAGAAGCTTTAAAGATTCAAAGAAAGAAGTCTGACAGAAGGGATAAAAAAAAGACATCCCTTCAAAGAAGCCATCTAGAATCAATACATCCAAAGTCTACAGAGGTTAATAAGAGTCTTTTCTGTGACTACAATAGGCTTTGGTTTTCTCTTTAAGTGTTCTGGCTTATTCTATGCTTTCTTTTCCTTTTTTTTTTTGCTCCACACTTCTTTTTTTCTTGTAGAAGTCTTGTCTAAGAATGCCTAGCATTGTCCATATTCTGTCTGCGCACTGGACAGGGATTCTTTTCGTTTCATAAATCATTTGCACTTGCTACTGTGATTCCAGGAAAAGAAGGGCGTTAATCTTTACTGCTCTGGAGAGAAAAAAAAGAAGAAGAAAAAAAAGACATGTATTGTTACAGAATTGAGGAACATTAGCTTTGTGCTTTAATAACAGAGCATATGTTGTATAAAAGATGACTTCTATCCTGATTTTAATGAATAAATGTAGATATTTTCACATAGTTTTGAAATTATATCTGAAAAACCAGAGAACATGTCAATATAACTATGCATGATAATATATTAGCAAGTGTGATTAGTTCTAATTTAATAGGCACCAATAAAAATGCCACAAGCCAAAGGATTTGAATTTGTAAGGAGCTCTGTGTTAAAAGAAATGGAAAGAGGGAAGGGAAATTCTTTTAAAACACTTTGCTTTAAAGACCAACAAAAGGCTCTTCCTGTTCAGTGAAGCTGTCTGTGAATGTAAGGATAGCTTGAGTCTCTGTCTAGCATGTTAATCAAAAGACCATCTTTAGGAATAATAAGATACTTTTTTTAGCATGTACAGCAGATTAGCCATTCAATAGTTCAGTGCTATCATCAATGTACAATTTACTAAGGAGATATGAAATTTGGGCTGTATGTTTAGGGGATCTGGATATTTAAGTTCTAAATATGCAGAAGACCCTAAAATCAACAGATTGACATTAATTTAATAACATTTTACTTACCACAAATCTAGAGACAAATACCTATCTAGGCTTCATTGGTATTTAGGAGCAAGAGACAAGCACATCTAACCTTTCTGTAATAAATATCCTGGACAGGTGTCTTAATTGACCACAGAGGCATCCTAAGTACCTAACACTTTAAAAGGCTAGTATTAGTTGCAATCAATTATGTCCTGAAGGTAAACTGGATGTGTTAAATGTACAAAAAAGTGAAATGGTAGAAACAAATGGTTTTGAGCCTTATACAAAGTCACTAAAGAAACTGAGAATACTTTAATTTACTTCAAATTATTTAAATGTATCTATTAAATACACCCACTTACAGAAAGGTGATGGTATGGTGCTAGAGGTAGAATATTTTATTTCTGGATATACTTCTGATAGTAGAAGAGAGTAGAGTGTTAGCTTCCTCTTGCCTTCACCTTCTGCAGATTTTTGTAGGAAAAAGAAATCAATCTTTTGGTATGAAAGTTACTGTATTTTTTATTTCTTTAAAATAAAAAATGAAAAAACATAATGTTGAGACTGGATAGTTTTCCGTAAGACTGATTTCCTTAGTAAAAGGTGTGTAGTTTTTCTAGTTAATATAGAATCAGCCTTTAGTGCAGAAGACATACACGTATTTGAATAAAGACACAAAAACTTAACAGTGCACACCCATAGAAAATCATGTAAAAATGTGCAGATTTGGACATTTGGTGGGTGGTTTCCTTTCATATATGACAAAAATACTGAAATTATCATATATTACATTTAAATGCAGCAATCTATATTACATTTGAATGACAAATGCTAAAAGACCTTAAAATCCCGATGTTCATTATATTTTGCATTCATAAGATAGAAATTTAAAAAGAGATCTGCTATCAATTCAATTTACTGTTTGGGAATAATAATAATCATTTGCCATGAGGTAACACTGAGGAATTTATTTATATTTTAGAGGATACTACACTGAACAAGAATAACTTCATTCTTCTATTATTTCTTTCTGCAACACACAGAGAAGAGATCAAGAATAACAACAGTAAAATCAGATCAACTGTATAAGTCTAGCCTGTTTCCTATTAAATTTATGTCTGATGCTTATTATGTGACCACAAGACTTCTATGAAGTAGAAAGGAGCAGAGTTAAAAAATTGCAATTGTTTTTTTGTTTTTATTTTACAGGATACACCAGGGTAAAAATGAAGGAAAAATGTCGATGGTTAATATTACACTGACGGCTGGGTCCCTCCATAGTTCCCTAGCCTGTTATGTGAATCCCAGAAGATTCCATTTCCGACTTGGTTGTACTGCTTATATTGTATTAATGTGTGGAAACTCAGTGGCCCAGCTCCCAGGCAAAGTAATTTCTACTAGCAGTAGATTGCAATATGCAAATGCAAAACTGTGCAGAATTTAAAATATTTTTCAATAAAATATTTGCTGTATATTTTATTGCATCCAGTTTATGATGGAAATGAAATTTGCCATTTTTTACTTCAACTGTATGGGATCATTTTTCTTCTGAATAGTTTTTATTTATACATGCATGATTTTGCTAGTGTCTTAAAACTTTATTTATTGTTTTTCTCATTGAATTTCAAAAGACTTTACATCTGTGCATTAGAAACTTCCCGCTAAAATCAAAGAATCACAGAATGAGTAAGGTTGGAAGGGTCCATAGTGGGTCATCCGGTCCAACCTCCCTGCTCAAACAGGGTCATCCCAGAGCACACCGCACAGGATTGTGTCTGAATGGTTCTTGAATATATCCAGTGAGGGAGACGCCACAAACTCTCTGGGCAAATATGATTTCTTATTGCAAAAATCTGAGTACCTCAGAGCCAGTTTTTAGTTCTTCTTGAAGTATTCATATCAAACTCCCAATGCATAATATGTATTTTAATTTCTCTAACAATTACTGTTTTCCAGCTCTTGTCTTTGGCAAAGAAATTTTTTTTAATACAAAGGAAGATTAACAGTAGTTTCCAGCTGAGCTATAGCTCAGCTACCTGCAGCATTGTTCCTTTTCTCATTTTTTTTGCAATGGTGGAACCTTTCTGGGGAAGTATTTGACCTCTAAATTTATCAGACTACCAGACGTAAGGTGCTCTTACTGTTCACTGGGACTGAAAAGTCAGGATATCTATGTAGCAAATAATGTTGTAAAAAATATATATAATGACAAATCTATAAGCATCTTTATGAATTTATAGATAAAGCAGTTGTGCAGTCTTCTCAAGGTGGACTTGCAAGGTACATACACTTTGACTTAAGAAAAAAAGTAAGTGAAAATATAAAGTGCGCAGCAATCCCTTCTAACCAAATAAACTCATCATTAAACCTTTAGAGATCCAAGATGCATATGATTTCCATTTCAGCTTTTTTGAATTGAGAAAAAAATTTTTAGTCATGCCTGAAAGATCAGCACCAGTAGCCTTCATGATTAGCATAGCTCACATTGCAGATCACATCCTAAAGGGAATAGTTAATTTTTCTGGCTTGAAGCAGGGGTAATTAAACAACATGCAAAACAGAATCCTTATGTTTTCTTCCATCCCATCTCTCAGATATTATTCTGAAGGGATTTTTTAATATAAAATATTCCTTCAAGGAACAACCAACTCAGATAGATAATGTGTTTCTATGTTCTGTGTTCTGAGGATGATTTTTGCTGTTTTTTAAAGCAATAATATACCTAAGCAAAAAGTCTGGTCCTGAATTTAGAGTCTGTTCAGATTTGTGTTTGTAGTTTAGTTGTGAAAACCAAATCAGGATCCCGCTTCAACTTCAAGATGAGTAAATTAAGATCAAGTGAACAGATTTAGACCCAGTAAAAATTTTACACCCCCAAATTAATCTGAATATTATTCTTTTATACATAGATACACACACTCTTCATGAAAATTACAACCTAAAAATATCTGTATGAGACCCTGACAAAAGTAAATGTCTTCACCCTGGCCAGAATTTGGAAATTTATTTAAATGTTTTGGTAAATCAGTCCTTCTCCTTTGTTCAGTACTAGTGAGCACATTGTGATTTTTCTCAAGCCTGTCTATAAAAAAGTAGGTTTCCTTCCACACGATAATAGCAAACAGGACTTTGTAAATATGCAGTGTTTCAGATTTGGGTTCTGTGGATTGGGTATGACTAATTATAGACACATTATAGCTATTTCTTGATTTGAATAATGTAGAGATATTTGAGTGCACAAGACTGTGAATTATATCTCTGTTCTCAAGTTTTAAAGAACGACTGTTCCCAGTGGTGGGTCTACTGGAAGAATGGCCGAGAGGGTTTTGTTTGCCTAAATAATTTAGCGAAAACACAGATGTACAGAGCTTCAGAGAGAAAGAAACCCCTGTCTTCTTTTTATGTGACAGGAGCATAAAATAGGGCTATCAAGAGAGCTTCATTTGTGCAGGTTTTTAACCAGGAATTCCTCTCATTTTTGAGAGCACGAATACCTTTTGCAAACTTAAATTTTTTCATACAGGCAGCCTGATGTAGAAAAGAAATGGAGTGGAAAGGCTGTAGGAGATAACTTTGATAGTAATAATATGGCTAATGTATCACAGAAATTTGGGATCTGGGTGCTTAGATAGGTCAGTGAAATTAAGCAAACTCTCATTTTATCTTTTCTTTCAAGCATTACTTGAAATTGAAATTATAACATGTTGAAGACAGAGAATGATGACGGCACTCTCAAGAGACCTGAGACAGGTTGACTGAATATTCCTCATTTGAGAACTAAACATCAAACTGTGATATGAGAATAATTTTCTGGATGGGAGAGGGGCAAATGGTCTGGTACTGGATGGTTTCTCTACTAGATAAAGCTGCTGGGGATCCAAGGTAACAGTTTCCTGATCATCTCCCTCTCCAAGATACTAGAACTGTTTTATGCATCCACATGCAATAATAATGTGTTTTATTTTCTAATAATAAATTTTTCCATGTTTCACATACAGAACCAGAATTTACTTCACCCAATTTAAACAACAAAATTAAGAATTTACGGATTTATCCCCAAAGGCTAACTGTAGCCCAGTGGTTTTAATCTCCCTCTGATTCCTTTATCATTAATGAAGACAACTAGGCATTTATCCCAAGGATCAGTACACTACTGAGGATACAAGGAAGAAGTAGTTAATGATTTGAAAAATTCTGTCTGGGTATCAAGTTAATAATGTTAGCTCTAAGATGAAAATCTCCCGATTTGAACTTAATTTTTTATTTCACTGACCATTTAATCAAAGCTGTGAAGTAATATTGTAGGATAATAATTTAGAAGGAATAAAAATCAAACATTTTAAAATCAATAAAAGTTTTAATTTTATTTTCCCAGTTATCCAAAATTGTCACTTGTCACTGGAAACAGATCCTCCAAAGAACTGGAGAAGTTCATCAAGGGTGCGTTTATTGTATTACACTCTCATTATATCACAGTTTCTAGAATAATTTTTAAATTTTTTTTAAGGATTGCTTTCTTTTGTTTCTTGTTCCCTCTTTTCCTCTATACTAAGGGAAATGAAATAAAGGAAAACATGGCTTTGGAACATATTTTTGGGAGTCAATTTGACAGACTTAGCATGTGCACTTAGTTAACACTCTTAGTTTCATTGCCTCCCACCAACTTTTTACTTTTCATTTTAAGATTTTTTTCCAGAATTATTCTCTTGGAATTTACTTATTAAAAAAAACCCCAAACAAACAAAAGGAAAACAAAAACAAAACCAAAAAGAAACCCCCAAAAAACCAAAACCAAACCACTAAAAAACCAACCTTGCCAAATGGAAACACTGAGGAATACTTTTTTACTACATGAATGGCATGAATGACTACAGGAATGACAGAATAAAAATTACCCCTGTATTCATTCTAATATCAATGTTATTTGTTACAATTAGAGATATAATGGGTGAGATTTTATCAGACTATAAAAGAGGCAATGTTAGATTACTGGCATTATTAAACCTACTCTGGCATTCTGATTCCACAAGCTGCTGCCTGTACTTGATGCTTCAAGTAACAGCAAAAGCCACCATAAAGCACTTGTCCATTGTTTAATGTCATAATGAGGGAAGAAAAGTTCTTTCCTGACTCCCACAGATTATCAATTTATGCCCTGAAGCATACAATTTTACTGTAATTATGTTAGCGAGCATAGTTGTAGCTGTTATTAATGATCATAAAGTTGTAGCTTTGTCATGTAAATGTATTGGAGAAAGAAATAGGACAATGTAAAAGGTAACTAACCTTGACATCAGTAGAAGCTGTGGGAGCCCGGCAAACAGGTCATTTACTGAAGTGTTCAAAATACGGTTTTAGGTCTAAGAAGTACATATCTAACGCAATGAGGAGGAGAAAAGAGTCCACATTCTTAAGAGTCATTATGGTTTTATGGATTGCGAGTAGGTCATCTAAAGGTTTGCACAGAAAATGTGCAATGGCTGACATACTTTCAAATTGCCAGAGGGTTTAGGTGATAGCAATCTGAATGAAATGGGATGAACTGACTGAATATTCTATCTGTGAAAAAACCCTCTTCAAGTTGGGGGGGGTTTGCTTTGATTTTGGTTTGGTTGCGTTTCGTTTGTTCATTCACGTTCTTTTTTCTGGCATTCTGTTTGCTTTAGTTGTAGTTTTGGATCAAGAGGAGAGAAAGAGTACTCTGTGGCCTCTAAAGATCATTTTGGATGAAAACTGGGTAGTGGTATGCTGAAAAATTTAGAAATTAAAAGCTGAAAATTGTTTTGGCGACTATGCAGAAAGGAACCTTGAAATAGCTGAGAAAGGGCTAAATGGAAATACATCTCCAAAACTGACAAAAAAAACTATAATCACAAGATGAATTGGGGCTTTGCATTCTAATGGAAAATTTTTGGATTCTAATCTGGACATGTCTGAATGTCTACTGAAACCTACAAAATTAAATAGACTATCACCAGCAAAACATTTTATACAGAAGCTACATCCTGAAAGGATTAAAGGAATAAAGGAGTTTAAACATTTTTTTTCCTTATTCTTTATATTCAGATTTCCCAGCATGGTTCGTCATTATTATTTTCCATCTATTTCAATATGCAAATGTACTGTTTTGCAAAGACTAAGCATATTATACAATTTAGGAATTAAAGATTTTGCATTTAACACTGGGGAAAAAGCCCACAACTGTTGATTGTTAATAGGTAGGAATGTATGATGCTCTATGTCTTTCCATTCTAAGTTATGTTAGCACAGTTACAGTTTTCCTGCAGTGTAATTGTGACTAAGTGAATAAAATGTCAGTTGGGATAATGAAATAAGAGTAGCAAGATGGTGCTGAAAATTAACTGCCAAACTAGCAGCTACATTAGCATATTTATGTTTGTTTCAGTCTTTGACTTTAACAGGTTTGAAAAATAGCAAAGAAAAGTGTCGCAGCTGTGCCAGGGACAGAAAGAAAAGCACGACACAAAGTCCAAGTCCGGGGAGAAAAGCCCTCTAATTTATTAATTAATACAGCCTTTTATAAGGTGGTTTGCAAAGATGGCAGGAGGCCGTTGGTCCTTTGACCAGCCACCCCTTAGCATGGTTGGCTAGTACTCTACAACACCCATTTCAAATATTTTCCAAAATACCATAACAAAACTAGGAAAACAAGCTGGCAGGTGTTAGATAAAGAATTGGTTTACAAAACCCTCTCACTGTTTCTCGTAGCTTACATGAGAAAAACAAAGTTCTCACAGGATGCTGCAGAAAGCTGGAAAACTTCTCTGTTGAAGGCTTTTCAGCATCCACAGAAAAGCACTTCTCTTCTCTTTGTTCCTGGGTAGACCCTTCAGGAGGAGTCTAGCAGTGCCTGTTTGGAGTAGACATTTATGATGGAGGTAGCAAATTTCTGATTATATGTTATTTCAAGAATGTTTGACATTTTGCCTGGGAGGCTGTTCTCTAGTCCTGAAAGAATAACAAGCATGTTTTTGTACCAAGGAAACAGAACCATCTTGTTTCATCTCTGGGGATGCTCAAGGCTCCCAGCAAAATGTAATGAAAAATTTTTTTTCACAGAGTGTCCAATAATTGAATGTATGACACTGTAACTACATACAACATGTGTTTCTTTTAAAATCAATGTGTGATACTACTGCTAAGTCTTAGTGGAAGAAGAATTCATTTTGGCAAGATATATGCAACTGTTACATCCAAAAAGCAACTAAGTTGTTACTCATATCAATACATGGTTATAAACTAAATAGATATCAATATCACAGCAATATCACAAGATTGCTATACACATTACTGTACTATTGTATTATATTATAGTGTTATACTATATATGTTGTTACATTCATTATACATGTACAGATGTTTCTGGGCTCTGTTGTTGACAGAGAAAATTATTAATATATTTGGAATAAGAATGCATGTGACCAAATTATATAAAGACTGTAGCAGTCACATCTGACCTTGCTTGGACTTCTCCCACCCCAAAACCAGAGTTTTTGGAAGTTCAGGAGGATCTTAGACTATTTTTGCTGACGCTGTTGGGGGCTGCCCGTGGCTGCACAGTGTCCAGCTGCAGACGTCCTTGGTGTCAGCTGCAGCGAGCAGGAAAAAGCTGGCTCCTTCACGAGGAGCAAGCCCCAAACAGAAATGATGAAAAAGTGTTGGTGGAGGCAAAGGACGAGAGAGGGGTCTTTGTATAGGTTCCATCTGGTTTATTGCAGGTGGAGAATCCAGAGACAAAGACAGGGAATCAGGGAGAACACAGAGTTTTATACAGGGGGTGGAAGGGGGTGGAGTAAAGGAAAACAACCAATGGGGATTGACTGAAGGGGAGGAGACAACAATGAGGATAACTTAGAGGAGGAAATTACATGAACCAACCAATGAAGCATCGAAGAAAAATGAACTTTCTAGAACTGATACATAAGCAATTAGGGGAAATGCATAAACATGAACTTATACATAAAACTGGGTAGAGAATTCCTAAACCAAAAACTTTGAAACCTATGAATTAAAAACCACTGAGAACATATGAACCTGCCGTAACTGAGGGGTGAGAGTTAGACCTCTGTGTTCTGGAGGCCTGTCCACCAGTCCTCTGACTGTTCGGCCACAGTGGCCACCGCCACATGCACCGCAACATTTTGCAAATGACTTTTTACTGATATAAAATTACATCATATCCTAATATGGAACCTATACATGACATTGTAGGCAGAGCTGTCTTTCAGTTCTCTGGAAGACTACAAAAGGCTCCAACAGAAAATAAATGGTCGATTCCCAATATACTTGAGAAACTCATCTGCAGATTGATTACTCCTGTCTCATATTGCACTGTGCCTGTGTAAACATTGCCATTATAGGGAACTCTAACTTAGTATTTGCTTTACAGTTTTGTTGATTGTGTTTGTCTGGTAAGATGTCGTGGTTTAGGAATGATACTCCCCAATTTAGTACTCCCACAGACACTCTCTGAACTACTTACTGCTTGCTTGCTCCCCTCACTGCCTTTCCCCTGAGGTGGGCTGGAGAGGAGAATTGGAGGCACAAAAAGTAATGATCACAAATTGAGATAAGAACAGTTTCCTGGAAACAGCAGTGAGAGAAAACTGAGCAGTAACAGCAACAATATTAATGGCAGAGGATACAAGGAAAAAAATGTTATTGCTCACTGTAAAAGGCCATGACAATAGACAATACCCCAACTCACTCCAGCTTGAAACCAGCATTACCCAACTGTTCCCTCCGGCCTGAAACCAGGGCCACCACCCCACCTCTCCCTCTACCACTATTACTCAGGCAGAAGGAACCCCTTTTCCTCATAAGAGACTCCCCTCCCCCTGCCCTTGGCAATGACATGAGGTGGTACAGAATAACTTCTGGGTCCTGGTCGGCCCCCTCCTTGCTACTGCAAAAATTAACCCTGTCCTGGCTGGAATCAGGACACGAACCTACCTTCCTTTAAAGACTGGCATTTTAATATGAATGCAAAGGCTTCCCCAACTTTATAACATTCCTTTGCAGAAGATGGCAAAGATAAGGCAAATGCAAAGGCTTCCCCAACTTTATAACATTCCTTTGCAGAAGATGGCAAAGATAAGGCAAATGAAGGTGACAAGGAAGAAGCATTTATATCATTTTCCATTGCTATCACTCTGTCCATATTAATTCTACTCAGCACCTTGATTTTTTTCTTTTTTTTTTCTTTCAAGAAGAGAAATGTTATCTAAAATTTTCGTTTGGTTCAGTTTTTCCTGCTCTCCCCCTGGAAATGTATCACTACCACACATACCACATTTTCCTAGGGAAGATCAAAAAATGAGGGTAATCTTCTGGTAATCTCTGCCTGTCATTGTTTCCTTCATTCTCAGTTATGAAGGTGAATTAAAAATTTTAAGTATTAGAAAATTTGAATGTCTATGTAAATTGCAGCATAATTTAAATATGTTTACGTTCTTTGGTCTCTGTATATATATATCTGCTCTACACATCAGAGAAGAATGAATTCATCAAAAGAATTTAATAAGCGTTGACATTTACAGTGCATCAAGACCCTTAGCTACTTTGGCTCACATGACACATTTCTACTGAGATGTTGAAATAATACACGAGTGTTATAAAATACACTGAGAAATCTCAGCTCCCATCAGAAAAATTAATCTGCTGCCAAAATTGAAGCATTTTTGTGTAAAGTCCTTGTGTAAAGGCTCTTGTATAAGTTTGTCATAGAAACATAATAAATGTGTGCCTAATGACCATTTCAGGTTGAAATTTAAGAAAATTTTCAGCAGTGGTCTCGTGAGCCCTGTTAGGTTTACCTTACTAGCAGATTTCCCAAAGTGTGTTAAAAGATTTTTGGAAACAAGTCAAGAACATTTATCTCCCTACAGAAATCCAACACAGTATACCTAGTACAATACACAAAGAGAGAAAGGCATGTGTTCATGTATCTGACACCAACTGAAGCAATGAATACAATGAAGATTTTCATTGGGAGTTTTAAGCAACAGATCATTTCCAAAGGAAAAGTTGTGCCTGCAAATGTTTTTTGAAGTTGCATTATCAGGCTCAAACATACAAAAAACCATAAAGGTTTTCTATTGTTTCACAGAATTTTGAACTCTATGCTCAATTACTTTTCAGATATGTCGCCTCAGATACTTCATGTAACTTTAGTCTACAATTAACTCTAGTACAATAATGACGGGAAGAAAATCTGTGGAAATTTCGATTGACTGGAAAAGGACAAGATCTATAGTTAGTATTAATTTGTGCCAGTGCAAACATTATCTATGTTAGTTAGAATTCATACATTTTAGGTATGGAACATATAAAATTATCTGTGTAATTTGAATAAAGGGAAATGTGGTACTTAATGTACCATGGATAATGAATTCATTATAACCAAGATTTAAGTCATGCATCCTTTGTTACTTGAACACATATGAAAGCAACTATACAGGCTACTGAGAGGAATTTAAAACTCTTACTTTCTTGGTACCTCAGGCTAATTTCTACCAAGATTTTTCTTTAGGACTCCATTTGGTTTTGGGTTTTTTTCCAGTGGAAAAAAGAAATTAATATTTTGTATCCATTATCCAAATAAGGTATCATAGAAGTTTTTCACCAAAGCCATAAGTAACAGAAAAAGATTCTAATAAATTTTACAAATTCAGTTTTTCTAAGCAGCTTTAGGAGGAAAACTAGTAAGATTTTTTTCAGACACTGAAAAATTATTAAAAATACTGGTTTTCTAAGAAGCGACAAAATAAAGCCTGGGTTTTTTCCCCCAGGTTTAGTTTTCTGCAGAGGCTGGGGATAAACCTGCATAAATGTATTTCTCATTTCTATGGCAACTAACCACCACCAACTATTTTATGGCACTAAACATTCAGTAACCATTCATTAATCATGAATGAAAATATCAGAGGGCAAATGCTAGGGTGAATAAAATGTGGAAAGGATACTTGTTTAGAAAACATTTATCAGTGAAGAATTAAAAGTAAAAAAACCCACAAAGATGATGTAGAGCATTTGCTAACTATTCTTATCAATATAGAGTTGAGTTAAAGTTGTTACTGGGTTTGTTTATTTTTATTAATTTTATGTTCTTATTTTTTCTTCCTTTCTTTGGGCCCTGGGTTTATACGCCCTGGAAGGATGGATCCATGAGTTTTGTGAAAGCTGGCAGACACCGTAGCTATGCCACTCATGATCATTTTGGAAATGTCATGGTGATCAAGAGAGGTGCCTGAGGACTGGAAGAAAGACTTGCTGGAAAGCAGCTTTGTGAAGGACCTGGGGATTCTGGTGGACAGCAGGCTGTCCATAAGCCAGCAGCGTGCCCTTGTGCCCAAAAAATGGGTATGGTTTGCTAGAAAAGAAAGGCAACTGAAGAGGGACTAACTCAGCATTCTAATATAAAGAACAAATTCTTACACTGAAACTTTAAATGGAGCTTTTACAAATGTTGTGGGTAATGATTCAGGACACAAGGAACATTAACATTATAGGAGTCCCCATAGATCAGTAAATCTGAGAGATCACATGAGTTAGGCTTTTTGTAAGCAATCTCACATAACTACAAATATACACAATAGAGACTGTTGCAAGGGAGCTGGTAATTCTAAACACTCTTCTTGGCAGTAGAAGAAAACTACTACTCACTGTCTGATGCAGTTTAGTGTGTGCTGAATTGCATTCTAAGAGCATCTGATTCACTACATTACCTATACAGCAAAGTGTAGTCATAATAGACATTTACACGTCACCAAATTAATTAATCCCTCCCAAAAATACAGTAATAGATCACTGGGTTGACTGTTAACTGACTGCAATAACAAGAAAGCATGCAGAGAATGAAAAAGTTGGCTTACTGATACTGGGTCCACTATTATGAGAGTAGGAAACTCTTGGCAGATGATGGTAAGAAGGTCAACATGCTAAGTAATTTTTTTTAAGAATTCTTGACTAAAATATCAGCTGTAACCTAGAAGTAAATATAGTTAAAACCAACAAAGAAAGATTTCAGCCTTAAATGAATCAAGAATAGGCTAGAGACTACTTATACAAGTTCTTCATATTGTAAGAGTTATGGGTTTTAGTCTATGTAGCTAAGGAATTGACTGGTGAAATCAGACCACAAATAGTAGTTATTTTGAAAATTTACAGATGAAAGATCAAAAAGGCAATTGTGCCACATTTAAAGAAAATGTAGAGAAGGAGGAGTTGTGGAACTGTGCATCTTTCAATGTTAATTTCTAAATAGTAACTGGAACAAATAATCTAACAAACCTGGAGTACCTGCAAATAATAAAGAGTAGAGTAATAGCCAAAAAAAATATTTATCAGTAACAAACCACCTCAAAACACTCTAATTTACTTCTGCAATAGGATAATAGCCCTTGTAGACAGAATAGAAGTAGTAGAATCATATAAGTTGGCTTTTAAAGTCTTTTAACATTGTGCCTCATGATAGTACTAAGAAAGCGGAGAAAAAAAATGTTTGAATGAAGAAGCTTGAGGGTGGAATTCCAGCAAATCTGGCAAGGAAGTTGTGTCTGTGTTGTAGTCTTGAGTTCATTGCCAAAAAGATGGGGGTTTGCAGGAATCAGTAAGTACAACAAAGCACTAAAAATCCTGCTTAGGAATGAGTTGGATTCTTCTCACTGGATCTTCAACAGTGGAGTAAAAAGCATCTCACAAATTTAAATCTATATAGTCTATACATAATAGAACAGAATGTCCTGCCAGAGGCAGCTGGAAAGATTGGATAGTCTCTTGAGATGCCTGCCTGTGCATCTTATTTCCTTAGCACATATAAATGGATGTGAGAATAGGTGGCAATTTTTTAGCCTACAGATTTTATTTGTCTGTTTGCTTATGCCAATAACACTTTTAGCATCAATGGGATTATTTGCAGTTAATAAATGCATTCTTTTCTGCAGTTTTTGTAAATGCATTTAATTGTTGGTTAAAGACAATGTGGGATTTAGTACTTGCAGGCAATTCTTAGGTCAAAGGCAGAAGCAGATATTTAGTTATATAAATAGTTAATTACTCAGACATAAATTAAGAAGCATCAGCCTCGTGTTTTCATGAACAATTCTATTTATAGACATCAGAAAGAGTTGGACTGTTTCTCAGAGAATTTGAAGATTTAATGGTGGATTTCTGTTTGAAGAGCTTTTAGGATTACATCTATGTTGCATAGTATTCACTAAATTAAAAAGTTAGGTTTCAATGTTAACACTACAAAGAGTTTGAAGTCTAATTCTAGGGAAGGTTCAAATGATGTGCCTCTAACTACACCATATGGTCTAAATGCTGAGTATTTTATAAATATGCTTGAGACAGCTCTAAATTAGGTCATGGCTAAAACAGCAAAATCAAAGTCAAATTTGGGTCAAAAGGACCTGCTTGTCCTTTCTGTGTAACACAGAAATAATTCAATGCATAAATCATGTACATCTGCATAGATGCCTAATTTGTGAATTATGTTTTTGTCATTAAAATTTCACGTGTTGTGTAAAGCCACAGTGTTCCATCAGTATATAGTTATGCTTTACAGAGAGAAAAAAGTGTCCTACTTAGAAAGAAAAATATGTAGGCATAAGTATTAAATCCATAGTTAATAGGTCCTTAAGGTTTTTTGAGATCTTTCAGCTGAAGCTGGATTTAAATTCCCATGTTCTGCAGTTCATGACTAAATTCATTCTCTGCATATGTTCTTATTACCCTTTGCTGGGTAGTCTAGTTTTCTGTGATACTGTATATTAATCCAGAATACTCATATATTATATTATACATATGCAATAGCTGTTAACACTGTAAAATGTGGCAATTTGTTTCCTCAGAGGCTCTTAATCTTTTGATGAATATCACCGGTATGATACCACATTGATCCAGAAACGTGGGACAGCCAGCTGCAGAGGAAAACTAACATCTCAAGAATGTATCTGAATAAAGCTCAGTTTCTTAATAAAGCTTGTCTCTAGTGTTTGGAGTGGCTCAGCATAAAGGTGGTATTCCGCTCACCTGAAAGTTAGATTATCTAAAAGTTTCATATCTAATGAAACCATTGGGCTTTGACTATTGGAAGGAGGGCTGCCACTGGGGACGTAACCTTTTCCTACAGTGGGTATCTGAAGCTGAGTCAATACTGACTAGGGCACTACCCAATGTGCCTGGCTGCCTGGCTCCCTACCACTCCCCTTAGGGTATGTACTGGCTCCATTACTGTCCACATACCCAGATACATATTTTTACATTTCCAGGGGGAAAACAACCTAGACTGATCCTGGCACGGCTAGGGAGCAGTGAGGTTCTAAGGAAACACTACTGAATAAAACTGCAGCATACTTGGGTGGCTATACTAAGCTGGTCTCTGTAGGTTCCCAGCTCTTCCTAGTGCCTAGATTTAAACTAGACAGCTAATCATACAAAAATACTTTTGGTTATTGAATGCTTTCTTCTTTTTTTCCACATCTTAAATATATTTCCCAATCTGTTAGTTTCCTAACAATCCACTGGACTAAAACACTGAGGAAGATAAGTTTATCAACGTATCAAACATTCAGTTCTGTTTCAGTTTTAATTTCACTAAAAGTTCTTTATAGATCTGGGAAACATTGTATTTGCCATTTGTTTCAATTTTTATTAGTAACAAATGAAGATTTGATGGCTTGGAAAGATTATCTGGAAGATTCTTATGTTTTTGCAGTACCCTAATATTAAGTAGCTTTTGTTATTTCTCAGAAAGTAGTTTTATAAAGCAATGGCTCATGAATCCTGAGTGCAGGCAGTGATTTCAGCAAGAAGTCAATATGGTATTTATTTCACATATCAATATATGGTACCATTTAAACTGCTAAGAAGAGTCATGTCTATATTCTAATTTGTAAAAACCACTTTTCATCAGAAATCTACAATAGTTTTAGTACATAGCAATTTTTTCTGCTATAAATAAATTAAAATAAGAATAATTTATAAAAATATTAAAATGTAATCTAGAATGATATTATATATACTAATGAATAAACATAATCAAATTTCAAATATTATGAAAAATAACATAAAACAAATATACAATACAAATAACTTTTATTTCAAGGTATCTTTCATACAAAAATGTTAACAATGCAAGTGTTTTCTGTCTCACACTTTTAAGTATAGCTTTTCAGGACATTCATAGCGAAATTTTTGACATCATTATATGACATTTCCTCAGCCTAGATGAGATTATCTAGCATCCTGTTAATCATGTTTTGTAAAACTCCAGTGATGGGGACTCTACCATGTCTCTGGGGAGGTTGTTCTAGTCATTGACTGTTCTTTCTGCAAAAATTTATTTCTTGTATCAAGATGAAATCTGTCCCAGTCTGCAACTTGTACCCACTGGGCATGAACTTCTCAAGTGGCTTCTGTCATGAAGAGAGACAGCCCTCTCTGTAATTGTCCTTTAAGTACAGGGATGGTGTTATGAGGTTCCCACAAGCCTTGCCTTTCCAGAAACAAAAGACCTAACTTCAGTTGCTCCCCTTAGGGCCAGTTCTCCAGCCCCTTTGATCTTCATGGTGACACTCCACCAGAGCCTCCTCAGTCTGTCCATACCTTCTTTTAAATTTTGGGTGCCAGAAATGGACAGAGCACTTCAAGTGTGGCCTTACAAGTTCCAGGTAAAGTGGGATGATCACATCTCTACCACAGCTAATAATGTTTCTGCAGATACAGCCCAGGATCCATTTTGCCTTCACTGTTGCAGCCATACACACTGCTGACTCACAGTCAGCTTCTTGTCCACCACGATCCCCGGGTCCCTTTCAGTGATGCTGTTACCCAGCCACACAGATTGTGGCCTGCTCTGGGCTCTTTGGTTGTGTCATCCTAGGAGCAGAGCCTTGCAGGTGTTTTTGTTAACCTCATACAGTTCTTGCTCACCTGCTCCTCCAGCCTGTCCAGGTGTCTCTATAAGATGTCTCTTCCTTCTCACNAGACTGTAATCTAGCATGATGTTATATATACTCAGACATATAAGATGTCTCTTCCTTCTCACATATCTGCCTCACCACCAGTCTGGTGTCATCAGCAAACTTGGTGAGGCTGCTTTCAATCCCATCATCCAGGTCATTTACAAAGATACTTAACATTCTGGGGCCCAGTATTGATCCCTGGGGGACCTCACTGGTGACAGACTGCCTGCCTGAGTGAAAACCACTGATCACCAACCACCCAGTGAGTGTAGCCTGTAAGCCAATTCCATATCCAAATCACAGACCACCTATCCAAGCTGTGCCTTGACAGTTTGTCCAGGAAAAGGCTGTGGCAAATGGTGTCGAATGATTTGCTGAAGTCCAAGTAAGCAAGTGCTTCACTCATGTGTGGATGCTATTTGGATGTGGATGAATATGCTATTTTGCTGTAGAAGGTGATCAGGTGAGTCTGACATTGGTAAAGGCATATTGCCTTTTCCCAATCAGCTACTTCACTGGGTTTCTACCATCCTACCAGCAGACTTTCCTAAACCCCGCTCCTGTGGAGGAAAAGGATCAAGGCATCTGTGCGGTTCATATTTGTGTGAATGCTGTACATTTGCATAGGTGCTGTAAGGCACAGTTTTCTCTCTGTGTTGTCTGTGCAGCCAGCTGTGTGCATGCTGGATGTGTGGATGTGTGGATGTGTGTATGGCTGGAAAAAGTACAGCACATCTTTACATTTATCACAGAGAGCAATTCTTGGTGGCCAGACTGTGAAAATAGAATTTCTCCACTGTGGCTACATATTATACATAACAATTACCAAAACAAAACAAACAAAACAAACAAAAAAGAAAACTGATTGTTTTCAGGTGAGCTAAATAGATTGTGAATGCTGTTGTCTCCATAGTTGTTTTTATGAGGAAAAGCGATTATTTTGGGGTTGGCCTAAACTCTTTTCTCCAGAGGTAGACTCCTTTAAAGAGTCAGTGATTTAGTAAAAAAACCAAAGCAAACAGATAGAAAAAGAATATTTCGTAAATGTTTCTGAGAAGAATTTGTACCAATCACCTACTCTAGGGAAGAAAAGAGTATTTAGATGGCACATAGAGGATATAAACTCAAATCCCTTATTTGTCTGAGGAAACATGGGCTCATGTTACACATAAAAGTTCTCTAATGCCCTTATTATATGGTATTTTGGGATTTCTCAGGCTTTATAGCATGGAACTAACTATAAATTGCACAAACTAAAAAGCTGGAGAAATTCTGTGGAGGCTAATTGCATTTTGCTGTTTTATTTTTCACGTCAACTCCTTGTCCCCATCATTTTGTGAAACTTGTTCACACACTCATGTGGGTGTAGCATAAAGGTACCATGGAGGAAATATGAAGATAAGAAGTGGCTAATGGCGATGAAATGGGTGTGCTTATGAAGTTCTGAGAAGCGAGATGTTTAATCATATTCTTATATATTGAAATATTGAAGCTGTAGCTACTGGTGTTCTTATTCAGAGTTCTGGTTTTTGTTAATCTTATTCTTGGGATTTTTTTATGAGTCTTATTCATAAAATTATAAGGACAGTGGGAATTAAATCAAGTTTTAAGGTGACCAAAAATTAATAGCTGTCATGGTGATTACCATACCCCGTGAATTCAACCCTTCAAGGATTTTAGTTGGATCCAACAAAAGACCACAATGTCATTTAATCTAAAAACAAAGATATTTTCAGATTGCTTTCAGAATTAGTTCACTTGTTGCCTACAAGACTAGCAAATCAGTGAATTATATTGTATGAATTATATTGAACAAATAAACATTTCAGAAAGTCTCACACCTAACTGTACAGAACAGACTGTATTCAAAAATGAAGGAACAGTATTTACAACAAAGTTGATAGGGAATTCTTCTTACATAGGATTTAAGATTTATCTGAATATAGAAAGATGATGGTGTGTATCTACTGGTACAGAACTGGGACTTATCTATGTTGTAAATAATCAGTGTATTTGAGAATGTTTAAATAACACTAAATTTATGCAATTAGTTATGCAAATAATGACATACACATTATGCTACCCATACAAACAGATAGGATAAAACTGCATATAAGAACTTACACAAAAATTTTTTTAGAAAATGATGTTTTACTGCATTTTAATACCCATTCAAATTTTGACTTTTATATATTTTTGGTTAGTGTGTCTGGTTTTATTGTACTGTGACTCATTTTTCAGTTTCTCTGTTTCCCGTCTTTAAATTTGTAAAGATAAAACATTGACCTATATATAATTCCTACTGTAAGCTTCATGTAAGAATTATGATAAGAAGCACTATTATTTCAGTCAAAATAGGATTTCAGTTACCATGAACATTTCCCTGACAACTCAAGGAACAAAACTTCTGTTATTATTTTTTAAAATAACATTCAGGAAAGGAAAAGAGAAATGCTTTGTGAAGGATATTGAGTTGCTGAGTGAGATTTTGTCTGAGGACTCATGAAAATTAGTTAAAAGTAATTAGTTAAGAAGATCCTTTCTGGAGCTATCAACAGAGAACTAAAGAAAAATTACATAAATTAATTTTTTTAATAATTAATATTGGGCTGCACAATCCCAAAAGAGAAGCTCATTTTTATTAGTCTATCTAGGTAGTCTTGTTCCATTCCATGTGATATATTATTGTCTACCCTCTTAGAATAAGTTAAGTTTTTGTATAAGTTTTGTTCCTTTTTCACATACCTTTTTTTGTATGATTCAGTAAGGCAATAATTACATAAGTAAGAAAGAATCTCTTTTATCATTGTCTTGGTTTAAGACAATTTAAAGAGGTGGACACTCTACAATGAGTTTCCTCACTTTTGTTTCAATTAATCCCTTTCCACCAATAAGCAACTCTTATGGGAAGATGTAAGGCAAAAAATAACAGTTTACTAACAAGTGAAACAGCAAAAGGCATAAAATAACAGTGAGTAATCACTAGATACAAAATTGCTAGATCTTAGGAACTTCTTGGGAAGGGTCACGCAAAATGGTGGGGCAGCACCCCCTTCCAAGATGGCCCCACTGCTGACTGTGTGTACAGAGACAAAGGGAAAATGGCATCAGACCCTTTCCAAGATGGAGCCTGCCACAGGCAACTGTGTGCTCTGGGAAACAAAGCAACAAGATGGAGGAAAACCCTTCCTGGAATATAGCAGCTTACAGAGCAGTTCTAGTAGCAGTGAAGACTTGCCAGCGTGCATGAGTCAGTGCTGCTGCCCGCCACTTCCTCCTGCTCTCCGCCACACTGTCGGTGTTGGTGCTGATGTCCTCTGCTCTGTGGGTGTGTTGGAGGGGGAAAGAACCGCTCTGTCAGAGCTGACACAGGGTTGAAACAGCCACTTGGGACTGGATCATGCTTCACTGCTGATAAGAATTTGCCAAGTTCGCTCCGAAATCAGTTTCTAATTGCAAAGTGCAGTTTTTCTGAGTTGCTCCAGTTGTGAGCCCAGAAACTCGCAGGAGGAAACCTCCTCCAAAGCGGTGCCTCTGCCTTCAGCAAACACTGCCAGGCAAAAGAGGGAGTCAGCTCAGGTGCCCCAGCCTTTTGAGGGCACTGGCACCTCCTGACTGCCACACAATTCTGGTTCTGGTCACGCCGCTGGGCTTTAAAGAGACAGGAACAATTTTCTGGGCACAGATAGATATGGAATGCAAAAATATTTTGGGTTACCCAGGAAAGTCATAAATTTCAATTGTTCTGTAGTAAATAAATTTATGGTGTTTATTTCTCTTACTGTATTACAAAATATATAAACCTATGCCTTAAAGGATATCCTAGCTTCATTACAATGAACTACATAAATGAGGACTATTTTTGTAGTCCTAATCCAAATGTATTTAAGATCTAAACTTAATGGAAATGCTATTTTCCCATAGCCAAAGAAGTTTCTCCTACATGGAAAAATTGTCAATAATACAGAAAGGAAAGGCAAAAATAGCTGCAAATGTAGCTTCAAATTCTGTCTTTATAAAATAGACATCATCAGACTACCATCCTGGTGCTTTTATCCAGCAGGCAAGTCTTTTAAGATCTGCCAGAGAACCTGTTTGTACCATGTTATGGTTTCTTCTTGGACCTTATGCCTGAGTTCTCTTCTCTTGCTGTATTGGGTTTGCATGGCCAGGTTTGGTAGCAAGTCATGGTGTGGCTTCTGTGAGAAGATGCTGAAAGCTTTTTGTATGTCCAGCAGAGCCAGTGCCAGCCAACTCCAAGACAGATGTGCTGCTGGCCAAGGTTGGGCCTATCAGAAGTGGTGGAAATGGTGGTAATGCCTCTGTGATAACATATTTAACAAGAAAAAGAAAAGTTATTGTGCAGGTGTAACTGTGGCCAGAGAAGAGCAGAGTGAGACCATGTGAGAGGAACAACTATGCAGACACCAAGGTCAGCAAGGAAGGAGGGGCAGGAGGTGCTCCAGGCACTGGAGCTGAGATTCCCCTGTAGCCATTGGTGAAAACCATGGTGAGGCAGCTGTGCCCCTGCAGCCCATGGAGGTCCATGTGGAGCAGAGATCCACCTGCAGCCCCTGGAAGAAGCCCATGCTGGAGCAGGTGGATACCTGAGAGAGGGGATCTGTGGGAGGCCCATGTTGGAGCAGGCTCCTGGCAGGGATCTGCAGAATCCTGGAGAGAGGAGCTTGTGCTGAAGTAGGTTTCCTGGTGGGACTTGTGACCCCATGGGGGACCCACGCTGGAGCAGGCCGTGCCTGAAGGACAGTACCCTGTAGAAGAGTGACCCACATTGGAGCAGTTAATGGAGAACGGTTGCCTGTGGGATGGACTTACATTCAAGAAATTCATGGAGAACTGTCTCCTATGGGAGGCACTCCATGCTGGAGCAGGGTGAAGACTCTATTTCCTGAGCAACAGCAGCAAAAATGTGTGATGAACTGACCATAACCCCTATTCTCTGTTTCCCTGCACTGCTGCTGGGGAGGAGGTAGAGGTGGGATGGAGGGACAGGTGGCATGCCGCGGCGTGTGGCAGTGGTAAGTCACCGCAGTGTTCCAGAAGGGTCCCCAGCCAGGGCAAGCTGCTTCAGCACGGGGGGCCAAACGAAGGTGCGGGCACAGTCACTCCTGATGGTGCGGGGCGCAGGCACACACACACTCACAGAGACGAGGCTGCAGCAGGTGACAAAGGAGGCGGGAAGGATCTTCTGTATGGGGTTCAGCAACTGGGTTTATGAGAGGCTCCACATGCAGAGGGATCCAAGGACAGAAAACAAAATGGAGGATAAGGTACAAGGCTTATATGTGGGGAGGAAGGGTTGGGCAGAGCATTGGAACCAATAGGACAAGGGCCAGGGGGCAGAGTAAGGGTAAGGGAACCAATGGAGAGGCAGGGAAGGTGGGACTAAGGGACAGGAGCCAATGGGGGATACAATCAAACAGAAATTTCTAGATGAGGTACATACATAGAACAAAGGGGTGGAGAACAGCGAACCAATCCTAAACCTGAGAAATCCATAGATTATAATATTTAGGGCAAGGCCTTCTGGGAGCTCACCCTATCTTTAGGGGATGTTCCTGGCTGAGGTCATCCCACCAGCAAACATTCTTTGCTGTGGGTTTTGTTGGCGTATGTGTAACATCCTTACAGGATGCAACAGTGGTGGAAAAATGTTTTTAAAATTTATTTTACTTCTCATTATCCTGTTTCAATTAATATCCCAAAGCTCACTCTGCTTTGCCCATGATGGTATTTGATGAGTGGTGTTTCTTACTCCTTGTCTCAACTCATGAGCCTTTAGTTATATTTTCTCTCCCCTGTCCAGTTGCAGAGTGGAGTGATAGAGAAGCTTTGGTGCGTGCCTGGCATCCAGCCAGGGTCAACCCACTACCCTTGCCTATATATAGTTAAGAATTGCAGGAGTATAACCAAAATTATAAATTCTCCTGTTAGATTTGAATATTTCCTTGAATTGTTAACTGTGCTTTTATACTAACTTGCAAATTATTTCCTTTTCAATATTACTTGCACCATTCCTTTTTCATCTCTGCTTTCTTTTTACTAGTCTAATTTGCACCTTGATTCAGGCAGGCATCTCTTCTAATTGGATCCTAACATCTTGTATTTATGACTTCCCTCACTTTTTCTTAAATTGTTATAATTTTCTTTAACTTTTCCTTCTCATTGTACATTTTTCTCTCTCTTTGTTGTCTTGCCTATTCCACATATAATTTGTTGCCAGATACTTGCATTTGGACTCCTAGCCTCTCTTCTGAGGACATGACTCCCAAAACATCATAAAGTTCTATTGGAATCCTTACAGAGTAAATCAGCCAATTCTCATTGTGTTGAATGGAAAATTCTTTTCTTATTATCTATAGCCTTTATTTTTGTTATAAAACAGAGGAGTGAAACTGCTTTTAGTAAGACAAAAAGAAATTATTTATACTGTGTTTCTTTCTTTTTTAATAAGCAATCAATTTCATTATGATAATATATTTTTGAGGGAATAAGGAAATTTTTAGGAGTCTGTGGTTGTCTTTAGAGCTATCATGTTATTCAGTATACAAATGAATAGTAAAAATGCCAGAGTAGTCTGGAGTCTGACTAACTCCCCAGGAAAAAATGTTGCACAGTCTACAAGCAAACAGTCTGATTTCAGTCAGGTATAATGTTATGTCAGGTATAACAGTATATGGTCTCTTACTTCTTTCTATATTGAACCCTACCGTGTTTCCAAGCTGTCGTGGTTGGGGCCTGGGTTAAGCCTCCCAAGGGCTTAACTACATGAACTATTTCCTGCTTGATTTGTACACAGGATTGTCATTGCTCTGGACCTCATATGAAATCACTCTTCTTCAGGGTCACTTGATAGAGAGGGGTTACAATCAGACTGTAATTTGGAATATGTATTCTCTTGCGACAGAAGACTCGCAACATCTAAAAAGCTTGTGTTTCTTTCTTATTGGTTGGTGGAGACATTGCTGTTATCTTAGTAATAGCATCCACTGGGATCTATGATGTCCATCTTGCCATTTTATTACAAAAATTTGTATCTCCGGTGCAGGACCCTTTTCTTTATTTTATGGCAAAACTGTCTTTCAGATGGATTTAGACTATTTTCTTCCCCTTCTCAAAAACTTCTGCTGCTGTATTTCTCTGCACAATAACATCATAAGTGTCTGGAACACATTTCAGGTGTTCCAGACCTTCACCCTGTTCCAGTCTGAATCAGTCCACGGCCAATGGTCGGGCTGTGTTTCCACCCCTGGGGCAGTTGATGCCAGGTGTACTGACCTCCCCTCCAAGTGAAAGCAAACTGTGGCCTGAACTGCCACGAAAGGGATTGAGAAAAACTTTCTAGCAATATCAGTTGTGGCACCACTTGGCTGCCTTTGACTTCAGTTTGTATTGAAGTTCCAGCATGTCTGGAACAGCAGCACTCAGAGGCATTGTGACTTAATTGAGGCCACGATACTCTACTGTCAGCCTTCGTTCCCCATTAGAATTTCGCACTGTCATATGGGGCTGCTAAAAGGCGTGATCAGGTCCTGCTGATCACACCTTGGCTTTCCAGTCAATGAATTAGTTTAAGGGTGGGAGTTATGGAGTTTTGGTTGGTGTGATACTGCCTCTGGTGCACCATCATGGTAGTGATTGGCACCTGCTGTTCTTCAACCTTCAGCAACCCCACAACAGAAGAGCTGTCTAAGAGACCAGGCAAGGTAGACAACTGCTTAATTTCCTCTGTCTCTGAGGCAGCTGTACCAAAAGCTCACCAGTACCCTTGTGGGTCCTTGAAATAGCCTCTCCTGAGATAGTCTATGCCAAGGATGCACAGATCCTCTGGGCCAGTCATTAAATCTTTTTGTATCTCCTGCAGCTCATTCAAGGTTAGGAATTGAGTGGTGGTTGACTCTTCTGTCTCTTCTTCCTGTTCTGTGATGGCCCTTGTAATGGCCTTGGTAATGGCATTGAAATGGCTCTTGTGATGGCCCTGCTTCTTCATCCTCTTTTCCCTCTCTGACCTTCTTGTCCTCCTTGACTGCTTTTTCTAAAGCTCTTTTGCAGTATGACTTCTGTGTGCATTTCTTCTGCTTCTGTTACAGGGGCAACTGACACTGGCACATGTTGGTTCTCTGGTTCAGTGGCAGCCTCTGTCACTGGGGTTTAGAGCAGCCACACTGTCTGTCACAATGGTTAGAATAGCTGCAGCGTGGGTGTTATGATCCAATTATTACTATTATTAAGGGTCTTTAGAAATTCCTCTGCCCAAATTAAGGTGCAAACGAGACCATATGCCAGTGACAATAATATGGGTTCTATTTGATGGTAGATATGAGAGAGAGAGAGAGGGAAAGAGAGCAAGAAGTAAAGAAAGAAGTAGAAAATAGGTGGGGAGGGACAGAAAGAGAGTGACAGGGACAGAATAAGGAAAATATCACCATCCGTGGATCCCAACAATGTTCTGGTGATCCTCTCCAGCTGGTCTTCTTGATGGTGAAGTTCCCCCCCAGAAAGCATGGAATCCAGTGGGTATATATGCTCAGGCGAGGTAGGCATGTCCAGGTATGTCCTCCTTGGGGAGGGGGCCACTCTCTTACAGCAGACTCTGG
>VXAZ01008126.1:645-18595 GCA_013399875.1 Gymnorhina tibicen
TGTCTCTGAAGTGTCTCCTAGCCCGGTTTAGGCCGATTCATGAGGGAGGGACCCCATGCTGGAGCAGGGGAAAGACTCCTGTCCCTGAGCAGCGGGAGAAACCACGGGCAATGAACTGACCACAGCCCCCATTCCCATCTGCCTGCACTGTTGGGGGAGGAGGTAGAGCTGGGAAGGAGGAAAGGTGGGGGAAGGTGTTTTTAAGATTGATTTTACTTCTCATTATCCTGCTTTCATTTTGTTAATAACAAATTCAGTTAATATCCCCAAGCTGTGTCTATTTTGCCCACAACAGTATTCAGTGAGTGACCTCTCCCTGTCCGTATGTCAGCTGAAAAACTTCTAATAATATTTTCTTTCTTCTATCCACTTGTGGAGGGGAGTAAGAGAGTAGCTTTGGTGGGTGCCTGGCATCCAACCAGGGTCAACCCACTACAATCTTTTTGGTGCTATGACTCTGATCATGAGGATTTTGAGATAGAGATAACAGCTGGGAGAGGTAACAGGCAAAACAACAGTAATGAACAATGTTAGAGAGTGGAATGATCGTAGGGAATTTTTCTTGTAATTGTGGTGACTGGACAAGGGGTGGATTATGTATAAATTATTCACTCTCATTCAGTTGTGATGATGTTATTTTGATTTTTGTGGGGGTAAGTTTTATTTGGTTTTAGTTAGTTGGGCTTCTTGATGTAAGTGAAGGTTATGTGATGAATGTGGATTTTAATGAAAATCCTTTAATATGTGATTCATAGAGGTGAGGGGCAGAATGGTAGAGAATGCTAGTCCTGTAACTCCTCCACTACCAAAAGTTGGCCACACAAACCAAATACAATAACTAAACCTCTGAAAAGAGAAATGAAAAAGGGTAGTTTAAATTGTTCAGTACATATATATAAAAAAGAAATTAAAAATTATCATCTTCCTCCTGTCAAAGAATATATTGAAAAAGAATGATGAATTGCTGGAGGAAAATGTACAGGAATTCTTCCTGGAAATAACTTCACCTTCAAGACACTTTCATACAGCTTCAGCAATGACAGAAAAGCAAATCGGAAGGGTACTGAAAGCTGTAAGTAATTTGACATTAACATGTAGTGAAGAAAATGCTGACTGGATCTAAAAAGGATGTTCCTCTAGAACTGATCTGGAACTGGTGATCTGATCTGGGTTGGGGCATCCTCCCTCACTTCCTTCCTCCATGGCCTTCAGCTTTAGCCAGTTTTCCCCTCAACACTCTCAAAGTAATCCAAAATATTCTCCTGCTTGTTACTTCAGCTTTTCTCCTAGCTGAGTTTAGTTATATTTCTTTTCGTTCGCAAGTTTGCTTCTTACACCTACAAGATCTGTTGACACTGATCATTGAAGTTGGGATTTATCAAGAAACCCAAATAACTGAGATACAATTCACTTGAAATTACATGTGTTCCATTATGCCGTTTAAAAATTAATTGCTTTCCCTGCCTTTAATAATCTTTATACAAAACCAGTGAGATCCTACAGTGCCTAGGCTAGAGCAACAGAATTGGGAAATAAATTACAGTTTTAAGATGCAAAGCATCAGTAATTGTATCACACTGAAAAACATAAATGCCCTCTGGTACCTTAACAGAAGTCTCTGAAGGGCTGCAAGCAACAAATTTATTTCACTGATCAAACTGAGGAAACAGTGCCAAGGAGATATTAGGGAATACTTGAGAATTTAGATATAAGTGTGCAGTTTCAAATCTTGTCATTGAGGAATGGAAAACCAAGACTTTTGTTTCAAAATCTTGTGAGTTGACATTAAGAATTCCATTCATCAGTGTGCATTAGAGGAGCCACAACAACCAGAGACACCAGAAGAATAACTATTTCAATGCCTGCCTTGCAAAACAACAAATTGCAAATTGCCCTGGGTTGCAGCTGAGTGCTCTGCACCTCCAATTTGATTAACAGTATCACAAGCCAGGTAGCCAAGAGCCATTCATAAGTGCATTACTATTATTTATAGATTTAATTCTATACAGAGGAAAAGCTAAGCTGGACAGACACCTTCTCAGACTGTCCCAGTAATACCCTGTTCTTATTTATCAATAGATCTTGAAGTGCTCAAGGACTCCATGATCTTTCAACTCAGATATCTCAGTAGAAAGTTGGGACTTTCCAACAAGAGAAAGCCTGTAAACTTCCAAGGCTTTTAATTTTATACAAGGTAGGGGAAAAAAAAGATTTAAAAGCTCAGTAAAAATATTGGCTTCAAAAAACTGGTATTTTTGGTCAAATTTTAGAGCTCCAGACTGCAAGTTTCCTCCCAAATTCTAATAATCTTCAACCAAATTAAATAAATCCAACAAGAGTGTTATGCTGGGAAATACTTAGCAGCTTTTATAGTATCATAGAATACCCTGTGTTGGAAGGGACCCACAAGGATAATTGAGTCCAGGTCCTGGCCCTGCTTTAACATACGGATCTTACCAGTCAAAATACAGTAAGTATATTCTGTATTAAATTATCAAGCTCTGTTTTTCCTTTCAGTGCCTTCCCTGTTGCATTTAGATATTCACCATATTTGAGTTTTCTGTCTGGAATACAAAAAGACCAGTAAATGACAAAAAGCTGAGAAACCAGCCACTGGCTCATCTTCTGCCAAAGCGTTGCTAGGTGTCTTTGACACCAACCGTTCCCCAAAACAGTCTCGAAAAGAATATATCAAAAACTGACAACAGCAAATTCTTTCTTCTCAATAATTTCCCTGGTCATTTATACTATATCCTCTCTGCCTACTAACTTTATAGTTTATCTGTCTCTCTCTCCACTGCCAGAGCCAGAGGTGGAGCACAAGGCTGAAAGCATCTTGTGAGAAGCAGGTAACAAAGAGCAGTACCTTGGAGTACTTGGAGCAGCCCCTTGGAGCAGCCCCTTGGAACAGCCTTGAATGACAGGTGGCATAGCAGCATCATGCCATTTAAACACATTTCTATGCAGGTACCCTCATAGCACACCTTCTCTACCTTCAGCTCTTACAGTGATACTGTGTTTTCGGGATCAGCCGACAACTTCTGCAAGTCAGGGAGTGTTTAGAAGCTACTGCCAATGCTTAGATTTCTAAATGCAGAGCTAAATAAAAAATATTTCCGAGGCCTTGAATTTGAACTCCTAGTATATATATAACAGAAGCCAGCTGGAGCTGTCAGACATTCAACACTTTTGAAAATTTGGCTTGCTAATTACCAAGTCAGTAACAGTAGATGTACATCCGCTGCTGACCATCCAAACTGCTTCTTTAGATTTCCACACCACCAGTCTCTGCATCTGCTCAACTGAAATGCCACACTTAACAACATGCAACACTCATTCCTGATGTCAAAAATTATTTATGCATTTAATTCAAAATACCTTTGAGGTCTTTTTTCCCCCCCTTTTGTTTCACTAATTATTTGATGGGGACAAGAGTTGTGGGAAGCATTTGTTTTCAATGTTCTCTATCCTCCTTTGAAAAACCTGTCCAATTTCTGTTTCATATTTATTATGGCAATATTTGGATTACGATTTGGATAAACAGTCAGGGGGAGGTTTTCTGAATTTGTAGTTACATGTTTCTCAAGGACAGGGGTCAAAACTACAGGTCAGTGCTGCTGCAACAGGAACTACAAACTGGTATTTTCCAAAGCTCAATATTTTAAATTACCTTGTATACAACCTGTCAAGAAATCAGTAGGAAGCCTTGCAATTATTTCCTCTTTAGGGAGAGCATGGTGGAGAGTGAACTAACAAGGATGGAACCACATGGATGGGTGCATCCGTAGTAAGAGACAGTATCCAGGCAAATGTGTGGTGACTGACCTCGCACTGAAGCAAAGCTTAGGTGCAGCTGCTCAAAAGAAGACCTACTCAAGTCCCTAGGTCCAACAGGCCCCATGCTCATCACACCTTCCCAGAGGTAACCTACAGGTGCAAAATAACACATTCCTACTGTTGGATATGGGGCTGCTTTCAGTCTTGAGACCAGTGACATTCATTAATGTGTGTCATTGCTCTGACTCTCACCTACCTAATACTGTGCATGGTTCACTGATGCACAAAAGCCAACACTGTATGGTAGACAAAAGTTTTATGCACAGCCTAATGTGCGTTGTGCTTGGTATTCCTCTCCACACTATAAAACACTTTTACCTCAGCAGTGGCACTGGCAACCAAAAATATTCCTTAATTAGGTATTTCTGGCTTTGTGCTGGATCAGCACAACCTTATTCATGTTTCATCATGACTTCACTGATGCTTTCTGACTGGATAGGTGGTGTGTGGTTTAATGCTGCTGGACGTGAGCCCCATTGCTGCAGCAGCTGCTGCGCAGCTGGCAGAGGCAGTTCTCCAGTTGCACAGCTGGCTGGCACCAGCAGAGGGTCTGGCTCCTCACTTAATATATGTCACTTTGTATTAGGTGATTGCCAGAGATCACAATTTTTTCCTTCCCTTGACAGCACTGTTCCTGTTACAGTGTGTGTGCCCTCTGTAAGAGGTATTGTTTGCATTAGTTTCTGCATGAACCATTTGTAAGCACAGTCACATTTAGCTCTGCTTTTAGCTGAACACAATTTTCATATCATTCATTAATGTTGCTACAGCACCATCTTGAACCATTCAGACATCTCTCAAATGCTGCCCACTACATACAGTGTGGCTGCAAGGTCATTTGTGAAGAAAAGCCAAAAAAAATAGTCCCTTTGACTAAACCTTCCTTAACTGGTTTGGGTTTCTTGGGTTTTTTAATGGTTTGAGAGTTTTTAAATATTTGTTTCTTTTTAAATTCTGCACTAGGTCCATAAATGAGGGTCTCAGAGGGAAGGTCAGCTTCCTTCCCCACCTCTCCTTGCTCAGGTGCCACCTAACAGGTGCTAACTTTATTCTGGGGGTTTGCCTGCTGCTCCTGCTAGGACAGGAGCCACACAGCCTGTGCCTCACTGTCACAAAGGAAAAGTATATCTCTATTGGTAAATTCTCAGTTTCTCTAAAAACAGCTTGGGGGATGCCTTTACATTGGCCTCTGTACCTATTTTTTGTTGACATAAGCAGACTACTTCATTTGAGTCTTCTACTGCTATGAAAATGCAGCTCAGGAAACACTGAAGCTGTTTTAAAACCCTGCACTAAGAAGTACACTAGGAAGTCATTGTTGCACCAATAGCTTCATCTTTAAATCAGCTCTGGGGCAGGGTGAGAAAAGGGAGAGCAGTGCAAATATGTGGTACTTAGATTCTCCCCCCCATCAGAATTGCATTCCCAGTAAACCAGCCAAGACAAACACCTTCTCCTTAGTTTCCTTGAATTTAACCATTGCCTGAGAATCTTGTAACAACAGAGCTGCAGTATGGTTAATGCACAGGGAATAGCCACAGCATTTCAACCCCACTCTGCATGTGCTCAGCCCCGTGTCGTCAACCATTGTCCTCTCATGGTCAGAGATCAGGCCCCTGCCAGTCAGAGAAAGGAGGAACAGAGTTGCAGGTCAAAACAAGGTAGGTTACTCCATAATTACAGACACCGATCAAGAAGAAGAATGGGAGGCTTTGTGTTAAGGAATAAGTGGCATGCAAGAGTCTGATGAACAAACTTGAGTTTTCCTTCTTCAAGGACAGAACTTCTTGTTTTTGTTCCTCATGCCGTCTTTTTAAGGTTGTTAAAAAGCCATGAGTTTTAATTTGTAAATACCTCATGTCAATTCCTTTCTCCAAGCACTGCAGATCAGCATTTTCAGATCCACAGATTCTGAATATTTCAGTTCTGTCAGAACATACATATATTTTATTTATGATATTAGAAGAATAAAGCATGCTTGGCTCAGATATAATTACATGCTACACATTTACCTTACATTATAAAAGTGATTAGCAAATGACCTAAGCTTCACTTTAAGTGTGCATTGGGACCAGGATCTCTGTGTTGCAGATGGATACACTCAGCATAGAAAAAGATCTGCTTTGCCACATGCACTTAAAATAAATCTCATCAACACCCCCACACATATCCCCCATACAGAAAAAAAAAGACCTCTGAAAATCATACAGGCTGTCCAATTTCCCTTAATTGAAGTTAGTGCAGATTCCTTTAACGAAATAAGATTAAACATGGCTTATCAATGAATACATATTAAAATCCCATGCTGTTAAAGCCGAGCTGTTTGTCACCCAACATGCTGGATCGGAAGGCAATTATCTGGGTAATAACAAACCATGAGCATTACCATGGGATTCCAGATATTTCACCAAAAGATAACAGCTTACAATTCACAAGCCACACTAATTTATTCAATTTGCTTTAATACATCTTATTAAACACTTAGAAGGCAGACACAGTTTATTAAAAAAACAAAACAAAACAAAAAAAGCCCACTTCTTCCCGCACTGCTAAGTTCAAGCCCAATGCTTTACAAAGATTTATTTTGTATCACAAAGTTATCACAAGCTATCACAAGTGAGTTACTACCAAGGAGTGTGATCAGCAGCAATGGGCAGATGTGGGCAGGACGTTTTGGAGCTGAGGGAACACTCACAAACATCCTCGCTGTAACTGAGGCTGCTGAAAGAGAAGGCATTAATTCTGCAGCAAAGCCAAACCAGCTCCTACAATCCCTGTTCCTCAAATCCCAGCTTTTGCCTTCCATCTTCTTCACTGAGTTTGGTTCATGTATGATTTTGCTCTGTTTGCCTCAGCAGGAAATCCAGCCCAGGGTCCTCTTCCCTGAGAGCAGGACCTTGCTTTCAGCTTGCTGTGTGACTGCAGATGAATCAGTTGCAGTGATAGTCTGACAACACCACATTGCCATTACCAAAACTTGCCACGGATACAGCACAGCACTGTTTTTCCCAGAAGCATTCCTACTTTACTTGTTCATAAGCAGGACTGGAAGTTTTTCAAAATATTTTGAGAAGTTATGAACAAGGTCTCATTCTTCTTTTCTTGAAATTGAAGGGAAAGCAGCTCTGTTATTTTATCAGGTAGGAACAGTAAGATTGATTCTATTGATCAACTTACTATTTGTAATGCCACGTAAGATAAAATTAAACCTGGATAATTTCAGCATCATTTTAAAAGATCCCCCCAAAAATGCTGGTTTAGAAAGCAAAGTTCTAGTACTCACAATCTGTGTTTTATGTGTTTTACCAAAGGATAAACAATTTTCCCCTACATATCTCTTAAGAATATATTTTTTTTGTTTTGCTTTTAGCCCAGGACAGAGGACACTGTTTTCCTAATAAATTCAATATTAGAGCTCTAGGGTGAATTTCCCATAGCTGCATCCTGAAGGATATATTTTGTGAAAATGAAAAATGAACACACTGTTTACCTAACAATACTGTAGCACATTCATCAATGTAAGACAGCAGCTTGCTTCCCCGCTTATCAACATTCTAAGAGGCATGTTGTAATGCTGAGGCTCTGCTGGGACATTATCTGTAATAAAGAGCTTTCAACTGCTGGGCAGACAAAATGCCTCGCTGCCAGCCAGCTGTTAACTACCATCATCTAAGTCTAATTCACTCCTCCCTTCCCTTCCATGCAGAGTAGCTTTCTACTGTTTTGCCATTTACAATGGTGCTAATTGAACTGGCTTCCCATTAAGTGCTGTCATCTAGTATCACTGCACCGCTGTTACTGGGTTCGACCAGGTGTTCCCAGAGGATGAGCCACTCTTGCACTACCCTGTCTTGAGCATTTTTATTTCAGCTGATCCATAATGTGCAGAATAACATGCTTTAGGGGTTGTTCTCTCTGAGCTGCCTCCTGGGAGAAGTCCAACTACATGGCACTGCAAGGCTGGGCTGTGTGTCTGGGTCTGGGGTGCTGCTGTCTGAGCCTCCTTCACAGGGCTGTGTTGGGATCCAGTCTTACTTCAGACTGCATGTTCATGATGTATCACAGGTGCAGGTTTGATGCCTGGGTGTGCCTTTCATTAACAAATGCACCCTGACCACATCAGATGTGTGGGCCATAATAGGGCACCACTGTTCCTTGCAGTAAAAATAATTTTGGAGGCCTGCATAAAATATATATTGGATCTGAAAGCCAGAGTCCTACTGATTGCAGAAGGCTCAAAAAGAATCTTAGTAAAATTTCTATGTGACAAAACTGGGCAGGGGGAGGCGGGTGAAGAATGTGTGAAGTGAGAGGAGAAATGTGTTGACTTCAGAATGGAAAAATAATAAAGTGTAAAGAAGCATCTCATGAGGCAAATCTTGCACAGGCCAGTGACACCACATTACTCCATGTGCTTAAATCTTCAATTACGGATATTATTCATCACAAAATTATACTTATTCTTTGAGGGTAGGAGCACAGAATTATTATGCTCACAGTCTAAAGCCATGACAATTAACCTTTTTGGTGTCTGGTGCCAAACAAAATCCTTCGTGAGTTTTACATTTTTTGGTGGTTAGGGGCAACCTTAATCCCCTTCAGTGTCTTTTTGCACCTGTAATCCTTGAGAACTAAAGAGAAACTGGCACAATCAATAATCTGGCAGGTGATGAGGATAAGCATGCTCCCAAAGCTCCTGGATGTCCCAGAGCTGTGCTTGCAAATCATTTTGCTTCCTTGCAGTGAGATTGATATGGCAGGACATGAAGACAAAATGGAATGGATGCCAGGAGATGGCCAGGATTGGCATTACAGGTTCCCACTGGAAGATCCTGTGACATTCATTACACACATACACCTTGCCAGGCATCAAAGAAAGCTGCAGGGAAAGATGATATTTTTTTTTACCTGGTGCATGAAGTGTGCTGGAAAGAGTCCCCAGGTACCAGGAGAAGAGTCACCTGTCTGATGCATCCATTCCTTCCTGTGCTCATCTCCTTGTGCAAGTACGTATTTTCTGCTAGTGACAGCCACTAAGTGACTGCCTGTGTGAGGGAAAATACCACTTCATTTAGGAAATGTAGGATCTGCCTGAAAACAGAAGAAAAGCAAAGTATTGGAAAGATTTAGAAGACACATAAACTAAATGACAGGGCAATTATCTTCTGAGAAATAAATCTAGGTATCATTTTCATATACTGTCAAATTATGAGAGATAAACAGACCATCTAAAGAGAAATACCTTTTAATTAAAAAAAAAAAAAGTTTGCCTCCTGGGGGGACCAGCCAGCTGGTATTATGTATTTCTAAGGCATTTGCCATTAATGTTTTTCTTTGAAGCTTTCATTTCACTGTTGTCAACAAAATTACTGTCACCATTCAGTACATGCAACGTACCTCTCCATAGATCCATCCTGCTCAGACAAAAGTGGCTGTCACACCTCAATGTCTGCCCCTGCAAAAGGGGTCCTACTGGAAAATTGTAACACTTCAAACAGTCTGGATAGAGTTTGGTTGTGCATCATGAGGTACACTGGTAGTTTTTGAAAGAGCTACATGAACAAGCCTTTCATATTTTAATAAGCAGGTGCAAAAAGAAAGAACTAAAACTTCCCATTTTTTTGGGACACATTAAACTGGGTATTTCAGAGAAGGCATGAAGTAGTCATAAAGCTTGAAATTACAGCTATGGGAATTAATTTTCAAGGCAGTTGAAAAGGAGCTCCATATGTCTGGCTCCATATGTCTGGCTTTGGGTGTCTGAAGTCATAAGCCTTTTTCTTCCCTCATTATCCCAACACTTCCTAAAGATCTGTACCAACTGGCCTTTTCTGTACTCTGTAAAACTCCTGTGAGGAGGACTGTAATCATATTCAGTGCAACAGGTCCTATTCCTGAGAAAGGAGGTGATCAATAAGTTAACTATTAAGAGACAGCAAATGTTAATCACAAAACCTAAGAAGCAGGATTCGCCTTAACCTTGTCAAGACAAGAAGAACAGAACCTGTCTGAAACCAGTGCAGAAACCACTGAATCACCCAATGAAGGACTGCGCATGCCCCAGAGAGAAAGGTGAAAAGTGCATTGTGACGAAGACCACTAACCTTCATCAGAAAGACCCCCGAGGAAGAAGAGGAGCCTTCCTCAGTGCGATGACCAGGGTACACAGTGCATGCATGGCATGTATGCTAATGATACTAATGACTTCTGGGAAGTAATTTGTATAACCACTCCTATCCCAAGGAATATGATGAATATTCATAAATTTTACCCATAATACTGGACTATATGGAGTGCTCTGTGTGTGTGTTCAGAGGAGCGATCCCCCATGCACCCAGCACCAAATAAAGCAAATACCTGCTTCTCTGACTCTGTCTCTGAAGTGTCTGTTGGCCCAGTTTGGGGTGATTCATTCCACAGACACAGATATTAAGCATTTTGATAATGTATGTGCTGAATAACAATAAAGACTGATGTTTCTTTGATGCCTGGGGATCTGAAAGACAGAGGATAATGTAATACTCTTGCTTTCTCTTTTCCTTTCCCTGTGAATTGGCTGAATTTTAGTGAACACTGGACCAATTTTCATCTACTTCAAAGGAACACGATAAGAATCCGTGTTCTCTTTGTAGAAGGTGGTAGCTGTCAGCAGGAGTATTTTCACACCTGCTCTTGGCTAAATATTGTAACTTATGCTAGAATGGCTTCTGTAAAGATGCACAGCATGGGAAGATTGAATTTGCTGTTTTAAAAAGACGCGAAAAAATCAGATGTCAGTTGAAACACCAGTTAATGAGAAATACATAGAAGTGATTTTCTGTTCTGTTCTGTTCTGTTTTACTGGGGGTAGAGAGAAGTACAGAGAGGAAATTAGGAGAAGCCATTAGGACAAGCTCTGTTAGTGCCTTTTAAGTCAAAATGCTTCTTGATTTCAACAAAATATTAATCATGTTAAAAGGATTTGTGTGCTAAATGAACAGGTCTAATGTCATAGAGTCATGTTGTGTCATTTCAGCTATAAATCCACAGCTGCATTGGCTGAGCCATGATCAAAACCTGTGGCAAATGGTATCAAAGACAGACCTGAAGGCTCAGGAGCTTGCCTTGCTAGTGGTGCAGTTAAGCTCTCTCATCTATATTCAGGGCTCTTTTTTGATAATTGCTTGGCAGTATCTGCTGGCAGATGTTATTTCTAAGGTGGAACATTTTCAATTTTTGCAGCCATCCAAGGAGAGAGAGAAAGGAAAGCCAAGTGAAATTCAATTTTCACAATGAGAAAGGAAATAAAGTTGCAATTTCTTACTTCCAAGTGAGTTCCCTACCATGAATTGTGAGCCTGCAGGCTTCTTGCAATTAGAAGTGGTCAGACAAACTGGAGCCCGCCCGTGGGTCCTTTTGGAGAACAAACCCTGAGGTGAGAGCAGCTGGGTCATCCAGTGAGACAGATCAGTTCTATAAAGCCATGCAGTGTAAAACAAACACACTCATCCTAAAGCTGAAGCTTGAATGTGAGTACCAGCTTCCTATGGGAGTCGTTCTCTTGATACAGGGGGCTTAAGTTTTAAGGGTTAATTGCTGATTGCGGGTACAGCCAAGTTTTCCAGCTGCTCTTAGACAAGGTATATTGCTTGCTGCGCTAAAGGGAGGATGCAGGGCCATTGATAAAGGGCAGAAACCGTGACCAGGAGATCCTGCTCTCGAGTCCTGAAACCAGCTCAAGCCAGCTCTGGGGTTTGGACTTGGACCAGAACTCAGAGAGTATGCGCAAGGAAGCAAGGTAAAAAGGTCAGTTCGAGGAAGACCACTTACTTCATCTGAGGAAGACCTTTACTTCATCCCAGAGACCTCAGCCCACGACCACCAGGTGGCACTGTGCAGGTGCATGGATATGCTAATGACTTTTGAGCTAATTATAATACGAAGCGAGAATAGGCAATGAATATACAACAACCATATTGTGTAACCTGATGCATATGTAACTTGTAACTAGATATATACCAAGCTGAGTGCCGCTGAAGGTGTGCATGCCTTTATAGCAGCGATCCTCATGCGCCTCAGTGCTGATAAACGTACCTACTTTACAACTTTAACGAGTTGTGGAGTTTTTTTTTTCCACATATCACTCTGGGTTTCACAGACCAAATTAAGCCACGTATTTAGCCATTGGTCTGTCCTGTGCTTTAATGAACATGCTTCATATTTTGTTCTGCTCCTGTCCTCAGCTGCTGTCAACGGAAAAAGCATTATAGACGTTCTTGAGAGAGGGGAGCTGTGAGTGCTTTGACCATGAGAGCAAATTAGGTTAAAAAAGGATTCACTGAACAATTGCCTCTTACTCTGTCTACCACAAAGATGAAGAGCTGACAGAAAACAATGAAAACAGATATATTGTGAGACTTCTCCCAACCTCCAGTAAATTCTTGTCTGAATCCACGCTTTGGTTGTATCATGTCACCAATTAAAATGGTTGAAAATGTTAAAACAAGTATTAGTAATTGTTGAAGGCCTGGACATTTTTCCAGATAATTTGAATTAATATATTCAGAAAAGAGAATATACCCCTGAAAAGGGAAATGTGGCCTGTTTCCTATCTTGGAAAATACCATTTACTGTTCATTTAATTTTGGAGCAATGGATCTTACATATTTTGTGGCTGAGTTTTTGGTTCTGGTTTATTTGTTTTCATACAATATAGGTGAAAGGAGTAAAGAATGCCCTTGCCAGAGCTGCACTGTGTAACACTTATGGCCATTCCTGAGAAAGTAATTATAATTTTAAACTTTTTAAATGGCTTTTGTATCTTCTTCAGTACATATGTACACATATATGTGTATTTTTAAACTTGAGCTTCTGGAGAAATATACTCAGATGCATGTCTGCCCTTCAAGCTCTTGATACTGTTAGATGTAGAAAATTTTCTCTGGACATCAGGTTACACGTCAGCATGCTGCTGAGCTTAAAATGACCAAGCCCTACTTCTCAGAATTGCTCTTGTGAGGTTGGGTCAGGTAAAAGAGATACAGAGGTGAGACCTGGCATGAAAGAGACATGGGAACTGCATGGTTTAGTGAAAGATTGTGCCAGTAAGGCTGGGAGACTTACCAACTATGGATGACTTCCTTTCATCACTTTATTCTGATATTCTGCCCCTGAAATGCCCTATTTCATGAAAAGCCAAATATTTCTCCAAAATACATACTTTTGCAAGGATGTCCCTTCAGATGGGCACAGGCACAGGCTTTTTGTGTAAGCAGCATGACTAATGGCCCTCTTGTCAGCCATTCAGGCAAGACAGGGGTGATCTCTGGGCCATTTGCAGGGGATTTATTTAATGAGTGCGGGCGATCTGGAGCAGTGAACCAGGGGCATGGCAGGACATTGAGGGTGTGGCACAGCAGTTTGTGAAGGCAGGATCAGCAGGAAGGGCACAGCCACTCTCGTGGTGGTGGGTTGTGTGTTAGGTGGCTGTGGTGTTTTGTCTGGTTGTAGGGTGTTGTGTGCTTTGTTTTGGATTTTTTTTCTTTCCCCCCAGTAATGGTCTACAAATGATCAAAACCCGTTGCTGCTGCTGCCAGCAAGAGTGTGCTAAGCCAAACAGACCCCCCAAGAAGCACGCAGCTGTCCAGGCCACTGGCTGTAGAGTGTCTGAGCCTGGTGTTAGTACCGGCGGACAGTGCACAAGACATCTGTGACATGATGACTAAGATATGGACTCAGACCAGCAGGGAATCAGATCTTTATTCAAAGAAATGAGCTGGTTTTATATACTTCTTCAAGACCCGGTATTTCCTTATATGGTATTTTTCACTAAGCAACAGATCACACCTTGCCACATCAGTGGCACACTTTCTTAATGTCCTTTTATGGGGGTGATCACGTGCTGCCCACCCATCCAGCAGCTTCTGGCAGGCTCCTCTCCTGTAGGGCTCTGCCATGTGGCATCTCCTCCCCCAAGCTCAGGCAGCGACAAGCTTCTTTGTGCTGCCATGGCGTTCTGCAGGTGTGTCTCACAGCCCGCAGCTCAATTCCATCCTATCTCTCCCCACATGCTCGCATGCGATGTGAGCAGGTGAATGTTCTGCTCTGTTTGGTGGCATTTCTTAAGGAAGAAGTGGATAGTCTAAGGAGTAGTAGGGGGAGCAAAAGAGAAATAAACTGGTGGAGTTACACCCTTCCAACCCTGAGAGAAACTCAGCACGAATCACAGAGCCCTCCCCCTCTTGCCATCAGGCAGAAGGAGAAGACCAGTGGATGGGGGGATGGAATTGGGTCCTTGCTCAGGGAGGTAATAAAATTCCCTCCTGACCCCCATCACGTTTCCACATGCCCTTACAGAATAGATATGAGGCTCTGAATCCAGGAAGTCAGGCAGGGGACACTAAAGAAAAAAATCTGTCTGGAGGGTCCCCAATTTACATTTTGTCTGTCAGACAGATCACAACCTCAAGTATTAAGAAGAAAAGAAGGGTAGTTGTAGTAGGTGACTCCCTTCTGAGAGGAACTGAGGGCCCAGTTTGACCAGAACCGTCCCACAGGGAGGTCTGCTGCTTCCCTGGGGCCCAGGTATGGGATATCACAAGGAGACTCCCTGAACTAATTCAGTCCTCTGATTATTACCCATTGCTGATTGTCCAGGTTGGCAGTGATGAGGTTGACAAGAAAGGTACCAGGGTAATTTAAAAGGATTTCAAGGCTCTGGGTTGATTGGTTGATGGGAGAGGAGCACAGGTGGTGTTCTGCTCAGTTCCTTCAGTAGCAGGGATGAATGATGAAAGGAACAGGAAAACCCACTTTATCAATGAATGGCTTAAGGGCTGGTGCCATGAGCAGAATTTTCGATTTTTTGATCATGGGGCTACTTTTACGGCACCAGGCTTGCTTGAGTCAGATGGGCTCCATTTATCTAACAACGGCAAATGGATTTCAGCCCATGAGTTGGCGGGACTTGAACCAGGTTTGAAGGGGGGAGGGGATGAAACGAGGTTTTCCAGAGAGGACCCTAAGGGTGGTAAGTCAGAGTCAGGGGTGAAATCAGCAGCCCTGCTGAAGTGCATGTACACTAATGCACACAGCATGGGTAACAAACAAGAGGAGCTGCAAGCCATGGTACAGCAGGAAAGTTATGACGTAGTCACCATCACGGAAACGTGGTGGGATGACTTGCATGGCTGGAGTGCTGTAATGGATGGCTACAAGCTCTTCAGAAGAGACAGGAGAGGGAGAAGAGGTGGAGGGGTGTGTAAGGGAGGCTCTTGACACTCCAGAACTTGAGATTAATGACGATAAGGGTGAGTGCCTATAGGTAAAAATCACAGGGAAGGCCAACAAGACCAATATCCTGGTGGGAGTCTGTTACAGACCACCCAGCCAGGATGAAGAGTTGGATGAATTATTCGACAAGCAGCTGGAGGATGTTTCAAGATCACCAGCTCTTGTTCTTCTAGGAGACTTTAACCTGCCAGACATCTGCTGGGAACTCAACCAGCAGAGAAGAGGCAATAGGAGGTTCTTCGAGTGTATGGAGAAGAGCTTCTTGTTGCAGCTGGTGAGTTAGCCTACTAGGGGTGGGGCTCTGCTAGACCTGCTGTTTACAAAGAAGGGCTGGTGGCAGATGTGGTGGCTGGAGGCCGTCTGGGGAACAGTGACTGTGAAATAATAGAGTTTTCAATATTCTGTGAAACAAGGAGGGGCATCGACAAAACTTCCACACTGGACTTCTGGAGGGCAGACTTTGGCCTATTCAAGAGATTGATTTAGAGAGTACCTTGGGAAACTGCCCTTAAAAACAAAGGGGTCCAGGAAGGATAGACATACTTTAAGAAAGAAAGAAATCTTAAAGGAGCAGGAGCAGCCTGTCCCTTTGTGCCAAAAAATCAGCTGATGAGGAAGACGACTGGCTTGGATGGGCAGGGAGGTTTTGAAAGAACTAAGGGGAAAAAAAAGGGTGTATCATTTTTGGAGAGAGGGGCAGGCAACTCAGGAAATGTTTAAGGATGTCACTAGGTCATGTAGGAAAAAAATTAGAGAGGCAAAAGCCCAATAAGAACTTAATCTGGTCACTTTCGTGAAGAATAATAAAAAATGTTTTTATAAATACATTAATGGCAAAAGGAGAGGCAAGGAAAATCTCCATTCTTTATTGGATGTGGGGGGAAATATACTTACCAAAGATGAGGAAAAGGCTGAGGTACGTAAGGCCATCTTTGCCTCAGTTTTCAACAATAAGACAGGTCTTCTTCATGTTATAAATAAGTACGCCCAATTTAAAAGTAAAGCAAGTATAAAATTTATTTTGTGTCCAAGAATTCGTACACGCAATGCCACGATCGAAAAGGAGACAGTGCCAAGCCCGGGACTGGCACTGGGTGAACACAGGTCTGACCTCTATTGCATCAGACCTCCCTCTGTTCACATCGACTGTTTCCAACAGCTTGCTTTTTATACAGTTTTTCCCATAAAGTCCGGATCCAGGGTACTGGTTTTGCCCATCAGTATATTCATGAAGCATGCGATTCATAAATCTGAGGTGGACAAAAAGCATCCTGCTCTTGATTAATCACTCATCACCAGAGGATGTTATCTGATGGCTCATGATGTTCCATATCTTGGTTTTCGATCCGGTTGTTAACACCTGAGCTGGGAGGGGTTCCTCGGAGATGGTTCATCAGCTCTGCCGGGAAGCTCTTTTTGAAACTGCAAATTTCAGGAGCCAAGCTCAGTGTTTTCTTTGAAAGGTCATCAGTTCTCTGCAGCCTTGTTTTGGGATGTAAATCCGTCCCCACTCGAGGTTAAGATTTTTCTCTGGGAAAGCTTCTGGTTATTTTAAACTTAGTTATAACATACATTTCGATATTACATATTTGAGCACGAATTTCCCGCTTTTATTTATAACACTCAGGACAACTGACCTCCTGAGCTGGTAGACAGGGATAGGGAGCAGAATAGCTCCCCTGTAATCCAGAAGGAAGCAGTTAGTGACTTGCTGAACTATTTAGATGCTCGCAAGTCTATGGGACCAGAGGTGATCCATCCTAGGGTGATGGGGGAGCTGGCAAAGGAGCTTGCCAAGCCACTCTCCATGATTTACCATCAGTCCTGGCTCACTGGAGAGGTCCCAGATGACTGGAGATGCCAATGTGGCCCCATCCCAAAGAAGGGCTGAAAGGAGGATCTGGGAAACTCCAGGCCTGTCAGCCTGACCTCAGTGCCCAGCAGGGTTATGTAATGTATCATAATGAGTGCGATCACAGCACCTACAAGACAGCCCAGGGATCAGACCCAGCCAGCATGGATTTAGGAGGGGCAGGTCCTACCTGACCAGCCTGATCTCCTTTTATGACCAGTTGACCCTCCTGGTGGATGTTGTTTACCTGGACTTCAGCAAAGCCCTTGACACCATCTCCCATGGCATACTCCTGGAAAAGGTGGCAGCCCACAGCTTGGACAGGTTCAAACTCTTGGTTTAAGAACTGGCTGTATGGCCAGACCCAGAGAGTGGTGGTGAATGGTGTTGCATCCAGTTGGTGGCCAGTCACTAGTGGTGTCCCCCAGGGATCTGTGTTGGGCCCAGTCCTGCTTAATATCTTTCCTGATAATCTGGATGAGGGGACTGAGTCTACCAGACAACACCAAACTGGGTACCATGTTGATCTGCTGGAGGGTAGAAGGGCTCTACAGAGGGACTTGGACAGGCTGGATAGATGGGCCAAATCCAGTGATATGAGGTTTAACAGGACCAAGTGTCAGGTTCTGCACTTTGGCCACAACAACCCCCTGCAGTGCTACAGGCTGGGGACAGAGTGACTGGACTGAGGTCAGGCAGAAAGGAACCTGGGGAAGTGTCCTGGTTTAAAAGACAAGTGTCTACCAAGGAAGGTGGGAACCTTCCTGGAATGGAAAATATGATCCCCTTCCCTCCAAATTATTGTAACTTTGAAATTATGAGACTTTCAGGCAAAGATATGGGAAAAGGAATAACAGTTCTTTACTAGAATATATATACAAACAACAATAACAACAGCAGCACCAGCAAACAGAACAGAACCCAGTGCCAGCCTCTCTCGGCCCCAGGCCCTTTCCCCTTCGGTGCAGGGACGCTCACGGCCGGCAGGGG
>VXAZ01008127.1:0-51322 GCA_013399875.1 Gymnorhina tibicen
AGCTGATGGCCACAGATGTAAGTAGCAGAAGTTTTCTTAGTTTCATTTCTCTGCACTTTAACATCCAGGGTACTTACCTTAATGACTCATTTGTTAGAGTGCCATTGACATCCTGGGCTTCACTGCTGATGAGAAAACAGCCATCTACAAGCTGACAGGGGCTGTCATGCACTACGGGAACCTGAAGTTCAAGCAGAAGCAACGAGAGGAGCAGGCAGAGCCTGATGGCACCGAAGGTACCAGCAAATTCAGGGACTGATTTGTTCCAAGCCCTTCTCTGCCTCCAGAGGCGATATGTTAGCCTCCAAAGGCACNTTCACTGCTGATGAGAAAACAGCCATCTACAAGCTGACAGGGGCTGTCATGCACTACGGGAACCTGAAGTTCAAGCAGAAGCAACGAGAGGAGCAGGCAGAGCCTGATGGCACCGAAGGTACCAGCACAACCCATCCCAGAGCACAGAAGATACTGAACACTCACTAAGTTAAAGGCAGCATGTCAGGGTCAGAATCATTGACTGAGCCTGTGCGTTTCCCCAGTGCCAGTTGTGGAATAGCAGTGGGTCCCAGCCATAGGACTTCTCTGGAGGAACACAACTCCGTGGAACCTGCAGATTATTTTGAACGATGAAAAAAATTAGGTCCAGCGTCTCCTAAAGCATGCTTCTGTTGATTGTCAGAGTAGGAGCCAGGCAGAAGTAAAGCAAGCTTTGCTGCTGTCTTGAATGGAAGCTTCCCACACCTGACACAGAACCAGGAGCAACTGTCAAGTACTAATGAATAATGATATAGTTATAGTAGAGTAGCCTATATACTACCACAGTGTGCATATAGATCTATATCTATATCTATATCTATATCTATACCTATATCTATATAATTGAAATTTTCTTTTTTCATTTTTCTAGTTATAAATGTGCCTTAAATGCCTAGTTGGAAATAACGCATGAAATAAAAGCAGCTCAAAATTAGCATCTCTGTAGATATCTTATATAATGAGGTTTGGCTGCCTCACATTGAAGACCTCTGTAAATAGTACTGGTGCTTGCTATCAGCTTCATTATGAGACGGGACAGGCAGCAAATTGGAAGGTGATGACAGAGTATATGCAGTGCTGTGGTGCTTGTATTTGTTAACCCAGCTGCAGATAAAATGAGAGCTGGGAAGGACTTAATGTGTTTGGTATTTATCCTTAGGGACAGTATAGTCCGACGATGAAAGTTGTACAAGATATCCTGTTCATACTTTTGGCATGTTACCTCACTAATCTACTTCTCTCTCTCTCCAATGACAGTAGAGTTTCACTGACTACAATTTTCAGTACAGTGTACTTCAATACCAACCACTTTCCTATTTTGTTTATTCAGAAATTGTGAGTGCCTGATCTGCCATTTTCATGACCCTTGGTCCTTTTGTCTGTCTAGTCTCTTGCATGTTCACTGTAAAGGTATTGGAATAATATTTACCTTTATTAATCATATAGATTAAATCAGAAAAAATTAGCAAGTCAAGAAAAATGACAATGTTTTAAAGGACGTGGTAACGTATATGTAGCTTCTGCAGAAATAATTCTGAATTCCTGCAAGATCCTTTCACTGGAGAGATAATATCTGGTCCTGCTCTATGCTTGTTTCCTTAGTTGCTGACAAGGCTGCCTACCTGATGGGTCTGAACTCAGCAGACCTTCTCAAGGCCCTCTGCTACCCCCGAGTCAAGGTGGGGAATGAATACGTGACCAAGGGCCAAACTGTGCAGCAGGTAAGAAACAAGTGATAGTAGAAAACAAATGATTTGAATTTAAAATTTTGAACTTCCTTTTTTGCTGCAGATGGTAGATTTCCTTTAACCTTTTCTCAGGTATACAATTCAGTGGGTGCCCTGGCTAAGTCTGTGTTTGAGAAGATGTTCCTGTGGATGGTTGTTCGCATCAACCAACAGCTGGATACGAAGCAGCCCAGGCAGTACTTCATTGGTGTCCTGGACATTGCTGGCTTCGAGATCTTTGATGTAAGAGGAGGATCTCCATAAATGTTTCCTGGAAGAGGCATTAAGAAATCGGAATAATTTGGGGGTTGGGGTTTGCTCTCTCTCATTTATGGGTTATTTTTATTTATTGGATAAACCTGCCTTTCCTCTAAGAATGGTACCCTTCCAGTTCTCATAGCATGTAGTATCCCACAGGGCTGCAGATATTTGTAGATGGTTGTTGTTACATGCAGAAGTGAAAATTGCATTGAAAACTGTTGAACAACTGATAAATAATAGCAGAGAGAGACTTTGAGGAAGTAAAATATGCCTTTTTAAAGTAAGATTTTGTTAATGCTGAAGCCAGATTTCCTCTGAATGCGTGGGAATAGACATGCAGTGTACACAAATTCAAACAAATAAAAAGCTGGACTTGGACTAAGCTCTGCAAATCTTTTCAGAGCTCAGAAATATGTTGAGACACTGCCAGGGCCTAAAAGGGTAGATATATTAGACAATGGAATATGCCAGTCACCTGTCCAGTTCCAGCACTAGAAGTTCAAGATTCCAATCATGGAGACCCTAATGGGATAAGAATAAAGCCGACTGGAAGATGGAAGGTGTTCCTGGAACTGAAATTCACAAGTAAGTAAATCTTTGACTTCTGCAGTTCAACAGCCTGGAGCAGCTGTGCATCAACTTCACCAATGAGAAACTGCAACAGTTCTTCAACCACCACATGTTCGTGCTGGAGCAGGAGGAGTACAAGAAGGAGGGAATTGAATGGGAGTTCATTGATTTTGGCATGGACCTGGCTGCCTGCATTGAGCTCATTGAGAAGGTTATTGGCCCCTGCATACTTAATAGTTTTTCAGATATAAAATGTAAAAAGAATCTTCTATGCTCCAATTAGACCATGCTAACCAGAGGCACTCACATTAATGCAGCACAAACCAGGATTTTTTCTGGATTCCAAGCATTTCATATACATTTGTGATTGTCTCTTACTTCACTGCCTGAGAGATTTTTTGCATTATACACATGATTTATGGAGCAAAAATTTCAGTCTTAGTCACTACTCTGAAGTTCATACTCAAAGGTGTGTATTTTTTTAATGCATGCTGAGTAAGTTAATACACTGAGCAACTTCCATTTTAACATTTCTTAAGAAATTTTCTGTCTCGTTTTAAAGAAAGAGCATATAGGAAGTTTAAACTCTTCCTTATAGCTGACTGCTACTACTTTCATTCATTTTGCTTTCCACTTTCACCTAACATGTATAAAATTAATTTCTACACGTTAGATCTTTATTACATCACAACCCTGTATCTTACGGGGGAGCTCATTTTGTATAACTGATGACATACCCACTAACAAAATGTCCTTTCTGGAGAAACATAAGATTACACATACTGAGGATGATTTTTTGGTGTAATTTTTATCTTCCATTCCTCTTTCTTACATACATTGCCTCTGTTTCTTCCTTCCACACTTTCTTCACATGTATTCATATTTCTCCCAGCCCATGGGCATCTTCTCCATCCTGGAAGAGGAGTGCATGTTCCCCAAGGCGACTGACACCTCTTTCAAGAACAAGCTCTATGACCAGCACCTGGGCAAGTCCAACAACTTCCAGAAGCCCAAGCCTGGCAAAGGCAAGGCTGAGGCCCACTTCTCCCTGGTGCACTACGCTGGAACAGTGGACTACAACATCACTGGCTGGCTGGAGAAGAACAAGGACCCTCTGAATGAAACTGTTGTGGGGTTGTACCAGAAATCCTCCTTGAAGACACTGGCCTTACTCTTTGCATCTGCTGGTGGGGCAGAAGCAGGTGATTTCTTTGAAATCAGTTCTATTATAATTCACAGAAAAATAAATTAGGCTCTTGTAATAATAATTTGCAATAATATTTACATTTCTAAAATTGAAAACACAAAACCTCATCTACTTTTTGGATCTCAGTCTAATAAAGGATATTACAACTTCCTAGAGACCTTAGTAGATGTGTAGGTTGTAGAACAAGACAGCTGTACCACAGTATTAGCTGAGAAACCAGATTTCTGCAATCTGGGCCATTCTCAAGTACTTCAGGGAATACAATCAAGTGTATCAACATGCTGTTAAATTTATGCATGCCCTTAGGTGTAAGGATACATAAACACCGCATTTGGTGTATTCACTAGCTATTAATTTAGTTCCTCAAATGTCTTTGTATGCAAAATGTTATATTTTATTTCCTGACTGCATTTTCTAAATTTCAGCTTGACGTCACTAGATTTCCTTCTACTGTTGTCTGAAAAATTCAAGTCTCTTTTTGTAACTTTAACCACTGTATGCATTTGCAGATTTTGATCATATTATTATTTTTGCTAGATTTTTAAAGATGAACACACAAGGTTTTTCAGATTTTGTGTGCTTTTGTTGTTCACTTCTTTATAAAAAATTTGTTACTTTTTAGAGAGCAGTGGTGGTGGTGGCAAGAAGGGCGCCAAGAAGAAGGGTTCTTCTTTCCAGACTGTTTCGGCTCTCTTCCGGGTACTGTAAAGTGATCATTCTAAACTTACCACATTATGAAAAGAAAAACAGAAAATTCAGTTCAGAAAAGCTTTAGATTGATCTTATATATCTTTGTGTTCAGAAAGGATAAAATAATTTGCTTCTAGTAAAGAGGAATTCTTATTGAATCTTGGGAAGTATTCTTTCAGAACTGCCCAAAAATTCTGTAAAAAAAAATTTACTGACCATGCTTTTATTTTAGTGTTTTTGTCTCCACCTAGCATTGAGATTGTGTAAGCGACACTTTTAAATCCAAGGCTTTGTTCTTGCTCCTAAGGAAAATTTAAACAAGCTGATGGCTAATTTGAGAAGCACACACCCCCATTTTGTGCGGTGCCTTATTCCTAATGAAACAAAAACACCTGGTAAGTTGTTAAAGTTCAGAGGTGTGATATATCTGATCTCCTCTGGGCAGTAAAATGAAATACGATTTCATTCTGTGATTTATTAGGTGCCATGGAGCACGAGCTGGTGCTGCATCAGCTGCGCTGTAACGGCGTGCTGGAAGGGATCAGGATTTGCAGGAAAGGGTTCCCCAGCAGAATCCTCTACGCAGACTTTAAACAGAGGTCAGATTACGTCATCACCCTCCACCATATCCACAAATGTTGAATAATTTGCACTTCCTAATTGTTTTAAATACTGTGGGAGTTATGGGAGAAGTTCACTGTATCTGCCTTTAGGTATACAAAAGTCAGTTGTCCAAGTTAGTCATCCAGTTTCTTTCTATAGCTATTGACAAAAAAAGACATTTTAAAAGGGCTATTATTTATTCCTCTTCTTTATTCATATTCTGGTATGAGGTAGAGTATTTTTTAACTATCCAGAAGTGAAATTGACTACCTTAGGCACCTGGAGAACAAAGCAAGATGACTTTCACCTGTCAGCATAGACATGAATAAAGACACTAAAAGACATTCTAGACTAACTTGTTGGAAAACCAAATACAATGAAAGTATCTTGCTTCTTGTTCTATATCACCTGGAAAATACTCAGATAGTATGTACTGCCACTATTTAGGACTGAGATTTTCTTCTCCTTACCACATATTTTGTTCTTGTACATAAAGTTCTCATTTAGAAATAAGGCATTTAGATAACATGGCATGTGAAATATGTCAGCAGTTACCCACGGAAATCAGTAACTTATTCCGTGTCAAAAATTGTTGGACTAAGGGAAATGCACGGTTTTCCTTAAAAACATTTTTACCCATGAAAACATGATTTCTATACAAGCAAGAGTTCAGATTTATTCACCTGTCTTCTACTCTTGATCCCCCTCCAGAAAATCTTAACAATGGCATCGGTTGGTACGAGTTTGATTGAGCTTTCAGGAATCTGACCTTCTCCATATTGTATTTCCTCCCACAGATACAAGGTGCTTAATGCCAGTGCCATCCCCGAGGGACAGTTCATCGACAGCAAGAAGGCTTCTGAGAAGCTCCTTGGGTCAATCGATGTGGACCACACCCAGTACAAATTTGGACACACCAAGGTACAACCCCCCCCATTCACGGTGTCCCTGGGCTTTGCTCTACCTGACAGTGATGTGCTGCAACATTCCCTCTCTCAAGGTGTTCTTCAAAGCTGGGCTGCTGGGACTCCTGGAGGAGATGAGAGATGACAAGCTGGCAGAAATCATCACTCGCACACAAGCGAGGTGCAGGGGCTTCCTGATGAGGGTGGAGTTCAAGAAAATGATGGAGAGGAGGTAGATGTTTACTTGGCCTGCTGGGCCAGTCCTTATCAAATACTAATGGCATGAACCAAACGGAAAAGAAGCTGCTTTACAAAAAATCTCATTTATTTCTCATTAATTCGGTTTGCCAGTATGGAAGTATATCCTGAAAACAGATGAAGCAGTATAAAATCCCAATTTAGGGAAAAAAATAATTTTTTTTAACACTTTGTACTAATTATTGCTGAATTCATTAAATGGCTACATTTTATATATGTCCAGAAACTCGATAGCTATGCTAAATATTTTAGGTCCCTGCTAAAATAAAAAGAGAGAAACACATATTTCTATCACAAAAGAAGTACCCTCTTCCCTTTGATAACTTTCATAAAAGCAATCAAGCCAACTTACAGAAGTGTTCCTTTTCATTGGCCATGAAAGTGAACCAAACACCTGGACTCCAAAACTATCCATACAGGTTGATACTCTAGGTAGCTCTAGAAAACAAGGTTTTCTTCAGAAATATATATATTAAATATAAAACTTTATCTAAATATTATTTAAAATATATATTTAATAATACATGGTAAATATTTTATACACAGAGATATACAGAACTATATCTATACATATATACTATATATAGATTACTTATATATATAAACAACTAAAAAGCATTATGTGTAGAATTTCATGTTATACATATTAACATATACTCTTAAATAGGTTTTATAGATTTTAAAATATGTACCAAAATATATTGTGTTATTACCTTTCAGGGAGTCCATCTTCTGCATCCAGTACAACATTCGTTCATTCATGAATGTCAAACACTGGCCCTGGATGAAGCTGTTCTTCAAGATCAAGCCCTTGCTGAAGAGTGCAGAGTCTGAGAAGGAGATGGCCAACATGAAGGAAGAGTTTGAAAAAACCAAGGAAGAGCTTGCAAAGTCTGAGGCAAAGCGGAAGGAGCTGGAGGAGAAAATGGTGGCCCTGGTGCAGGAGAAAAACGACCTGCAGCTCCAAGTACAGGCAGTGAGTATTGCTAAAGTTTTTGACTTGTAATATCCTATATAAAGTCAAATGTCTCAGTAAAGACATATTATCCCAAAATAGTGCTAGAAACACGCCTGTGAAACAGTGATCTTATCACAAAATTTTGCCAAAGCTAAACATCTAATTCATGCTCAGAAAATCTCTAGTGAAGAGTTGAATAGGAATTTCTCAGAAGAATGTTTGAGGGTTTAACATTCAGGTTTTAAAACACTGTATCCTAAAAAATGTGCCTACATGGCTCCCTGCAGTAGACCCTTATGCCAAAGATCTATTACTATTTCCAGTGCACAAAAATGCAATAGAAGTATAATTAGTAAAAGATACAATGGACAACGGCTCTATCATCAAATTAATGTTAAATTTGAATGAACAGTTAAAGACTTTAAAAATGTGTGATGGTATTTTCCTTCATTTTAGGGGATGGAGGCAGTCTAAAACAGATTATCTTTTATTATTGAGTTTTACCAACAAAGTAGATTGCAAAGCATCTTTGAGAGTATTATGTTGTTCCTCGAAAGTCAATGAGAAAAATTAATTAATTGAAAACTGTTTTGTTTAAATGAATCATGTAGGAAGCTGATGCCTTGGCTGATGCTGAGGAAAGGTGTGACCAGCTCATCAAAACCAAAATCCAGCTGGAAGCCAAAATTAAGGAGCTGTCAGAGAGAGCGGAAGAAGAAGAAGAGATGAATGCTGAGCTGACAGCCAAGAAGAGGAAACTGGAAGATGAATGTTCAGAGCTGAAGAAAGATATTGATGACCTTGAGCTAACACTGGCCAAGGTGGAGAAGGAAAAGCATGCCACCGAAAACAAGGTATGAGTTAGAACCTGTCACTCGCACTCCAGAAAAGAGCCCTGTGCTATTCCAGGACTTCTAGATCTACTGCCTTTATTTACACTTGCTCCCTTCTTCCTAAAGGTGAAAAACCTGACTGAGGAGATGGCAGCCCTGGATGAGACCATCGCCAAGCTGACAAAAGAGAAGAAAGCCCTCCAAGAGGCCCATCAGCAGACCCTGGATGACCTGCAGGCAGAAGAAGACAAAGTCAATACACTCACCAAAGCCAAGACCAAGCTGGAGCAGCAAGTGGATGATGTAAGCACACAGATATAGAGCAGGAACAGGACAGGTATGGAGCCTGAGCTGGCTGGAAGAGCACTGATGGTCTTGTTGTGTTTAGCTGGAAGGGTCCCTGGAGCAAGAGAAGAAACTGCGCATGGACCTGGAGAGAGCAAAGAGGAAACTGGAAGGAGACCTGAAGCTGGCCCAGGACACCATCATGGATTTGGAGAATGATAAGCAGCAGCTGGATGAGAAACTGAAGAAGTAAGTGTGGCTCTGGGGCACCTGAGTGCTGGGCTGGAGCACTTGTCTTTTTTCTTTGAGCTCTAACACAGTTCACTTTGTCCAAAGGAAAGACTTTGAAATCAGCCAGATCCAGAGCAAAACTGAGGATGAGCAAGCCCTGGGCATGCAACTTCAGAAGAAAATCAAGGAGCTGCAGGCAAGTCTGTGTTCCTTGCCCTCCCTTGCTCAGGCTCAGCTCCGGCAGGAGGAAGGCACGGGTGTGAAGGGTCCCTCCTGTTCTGCAGGCCCGTATTGAGGAGCTGGAGGAGGAGATTGAGGCAGAGCGAACGTCTCGCGCTAAAGCAGAGAAGCATCGCGCTGACCTGTCGAGGGAGCTGGAGGAGATCAGCGAGCGCCTGGAAGAAGCAGGAGGGGCGACAGCAGCTCAGGTTGAGATGAACAAGAAGCGCGAGGCAGAATTCCAGAAGATGCGCCGTGACCTGGAAGAGGCCACACTGCAGCACGAAGCCACGGCTGCCGCCCTGCGCAAGAAGCACGCGGACAGCACAGCTGAGCTGGGGGAGCAGATCGACAACCTGCAACGCGTGAAGCAGAAGCTGGAGAAGGAGAAGAGTGAGCTGAAGATGGAGATTGATGACTTGGCCAGTAACATGGAGTCTGTCTCCAAAGCCAAGGTACACAAATATTTCTTCTCATTAATTCAAACATCATCAAACAGTTATATTTTAACATAGAAATTTTAGTTAGTCAGTCATACTTTAGAATAAATGATTGCACTTTGCAGCTTGAATGTTTGTTTAAACATTTCAGTATTATTTTAATAATTTTTGTAACCTTTGTGTGAGAGCTAAAAAACTTCACCTGTAACACCTAACCTGAGGAACTCTGGGGTCGCATTGCTTTGGTCAGAATATTACAAAATGAGACGCAGTTATTCTATTGCTTTTTAGTTTCTTCTAAAGTAGAAATTACTCCTAGAATAGAAATTGCCCTTTCCTTTTTATTCCTATTTTTCTTTTCCTTCCTTTGATGCTTCAGTATCAGATACTTATAATCTCTAAGAGACAAATAGAATTTTAAATTAATTCTTCATTTTACAGTGTCCCATCATTCTTGTTATCTATTGAAAACACATTAGTGTACATTAATAAATTATAGAATCACAGAATGGTTTGAGTTTGAAGGAACCTTAGAGATCATCTCATTTCATCCCCCCTGCAATGGGCAGGGAATATGCAAATGATGGAACTGGGGACACAAACTTCATAGAAATATATATCAGTTAACTGAGAAATTTTGGCTTCTGAATCATTCTCTTTTCCTTCATAAGATTTCAGATTCTCACTGATTATGAATTGAACCACCACTCACTTTTCCTTCCGTTCTTCATGCAAACAGGCAAATCTGGAGAAGATGTGTCGCTCCCTAGAAGATCAACTCAGTGAGATTAAGACAAAGGAGGAGGAACAGCAGCGCATAATTAATGACCTTAGTACTCAGAGAGCTCGGCTACAAACAGAATCTGGTAAGACGTTTGTGTTTTTAAGAGAATACTGTATACTACTTGGGTCCTTTAAAAAAAGGGTAAAAATCACCTGGGCTTTTGAAGGATTGAGCATGAACGAAGTTGAACCTGAGCCAAAAATGTGGTTTTGTGATGAAGATGGCCAACAGAACCCTGAGAGAATCCCGAGTTGCGTTAGGAGAAGCAATGCCAATGGGTTAGCGGAGAGTGATCGTCCCCCCTACTCAGCACACATGAGGCCACGCCTGGATTGCTTGGCCTTGTTAAACATCCTGAGATTCCCATGGGCTATAATCCCTCTGGATGGCACTGCAGTACTCATTCTGTAAACTCAAGGCTTAATGCAAACACAGAGTAAGGCTATTTGGATTTTACATGACAGGTCATTTCTAGCCTCTAAGATAAATGTGGGTAGGTATCAGTGATTAGGAATCCATGAAAGAAATAAAATTTTGTTTAAATCATAATATTTTTATATGGGCATTTCTTATCAAGATTAACACTTTTACATAAGCCTTAACAAGGTTTTTTTGCTCATCTGCACTCTCCCAGGTGAATATTCACGCCAGGTAGATGAGAAAGATGCTCTGATTTCTCAGCTGTCAAGAGGCAAACAGGCTTTCACCCAACAGATTGAGGAACTCAAAAGGCATCTAGAGGAAGAGATAAAGGTAAGGAGGCTCTCCAAATTCTGAATTGTCCATTAGATTCCTTCTGTCTAGGAGGAGCTTCAGATGCATATGAAATTACAGTATCAACAAGATGAAAGGGAGGAAAAAACCACTTAGGTAATACAGAGCAAGCCTTCCCATACCAGTTTTGTTCCACCTTCCCTGCAGTCTATATATTAATTGTTTTGCAGATTCCCAGACCTCCCATTTTCATTCAGTAGTTTGCCATTACTCATAGCAGAATCAGTGCCCATCAGCACTTCAGTCAGGAGATTTCCAAGCATATTTCCATTCATTCTCACATTGCTCTTCTTCCCCAAGGCCAAGAACGCCCTGGCCCACGCCCTGCAGTCCGCTCGCCACGACTGTGACTTGCTCCGGGAACAATATGAGGAGGAGCAGGAGGCCAAGGGGGAGCTGCAGCGAGCCCTGTCCAAGGCCAACAGCGAAGTGGCCCAGTGGAGAACCAAATACGAGACGGACGCGATTCAGCGCACGGAGGAGCTCGAGGAGGCCAAGTACGTGGGGAAGCAGGATGGCAAATGATTGGAGAAAACAGAAACTGCTCAAGGGAAATTGGAGTCTCTGAGAGTAGGGGATGAAGGCAAGGATATACTGTCTTTGTGGTAAAAGGGAGAGAGAAAGGAAGAGAAGAAGTGTAGATTGGAAGGGAAAACATAGGCTTTAGGGCTAGAAATGCTAAGACAGGCCTAATACTCCAGAAGTGATAAGATACAGAAGTGATAGATCTTGTTGGCTGCATGCATTTGAGGACAATAAACAACACTGTGGACAGCATTTGTATCAAAACCTCCAAAGTGACCAACTCATGATAGTATAGAACTGACACCCTTCCAAGCTCTAACATGGCACTGTGCTTCTCTCCTCCCAGGAAGAAGCTGGCACAGCGCCTGCAGGATGCAGAGGAACACGTTGAGGCTGTCAATGCCAAATGTGCCTCCCTGGAAAAGACAAAGCAGAGGCTGCAGAATGAAGTGGAGGACCTGATGATTGATGTGGAGAGATCCAATGCTGCCTGCGCTGCTCTGGATAAGAAGCAGAAGAACTTTGACAAGGTCTTTTGGCCCCCAGCACCAGGACTCCTGGCCAGAGCACCCCCCCATGACTGCCACATCCCTCCTCACACCCCGTTTCTCTTCAGATCCTGGCAGAATGGAAGCAGAAGTATGAGGAAACACAGGCTGAGCTGGAGGCCTCGCAGAAGGAGTCGCGCTCTCTCAGCACGGAGCTGTTCAAGATGAAGAATGCCTATGAGGAGTCCTTGGACCACCTGGAGACAATGAAGCGGGAGAACAAGAACCTGCAGCGTAAGTCCCTGGCGTTCTGCTCCTCACTGGGCTTTCTCACTATCAGCCATTACCTCCATTCTTCATGGGTCTGGGCCTGCAGGTCTGCAAAGATGCCTGTTACCTTGGTGGGACAGGGCCCTTCCCATTCTGCTCTGTGCTTGACCATGCCATTGCTCTTTGTTCCCACAGAGGAGATTTCCGACCTCACAGAGCAGATTGCTGAGCAAGGAAAGGCGATCCATGAGCTGGAGAAAGTCAAGAAGCAGGTTGAGCAGGAGAAATCTGAAATCCAGGCTGCTCTGGAGGAAGCTGAGGTACACAGCATTATTTTTTGCTCTGTTACGTGTCTTGGATCTCTATCTTGTTTATCTCATTCCCAGGCAAAAAAGGAGAATAGGTCTTAGAAAAGTAGAGCTATTGTCTAAAGATTGTCTAAAAAGAAACTCTTCTTTACTCAGAGTTTCTGGTTCAATATTTATCACATGAAAAGTAGTCTTATTTTTTCTTTTCCAGGCCTCCCTGGAACATGAGGAGGGGAAGATCCTGCGCCTGCAGCTTGAGCTCAACCAAGTGAAGTCTGAGATTGACAGGAAGATAGCAGAGAAAGATGAGGAGATTGACCAGATGAAGAGAAACCACCTCAGAATTGTGGAGTCCATGCAGAGCACCCTGGATGCTGAGATCAGGAGCAGGAATGAAGCCCTGAGGCTGAAGAAGAAGATGGAGGGAGACCTGAATGAAATAGAAATCCAGCTGAGCCATGCCAACCGCCAGGCTGCAGAGGCCCAAAAGAACCTGAGAAACACCCAGGCAGTGCTCAAGGTCTGTTGAACAGAAATTGCCTGCAGAGAAATATCTAAGTTGATACTTTCAGTCCACAACTGTGTGGCAGGACAAGTCTACCCCCTCTCTACCACAGCTCTAAATCTGCTTATAATTTCTTTCAATGGCTCTACAGGACACCCAGATCCACTTGGACGATGCTCTGAGGACACAGGATGACCTGAAGGAGCAGGTGGCCATGGTGGAGCGCAGAGCAAACCTGCTGCAGGCTGAAGTTGAGGAGCTCCGGGCAGCCCTGGAGCAGACAGAGCGGTCAAGGAAAGTGGCTGAGCAGGAATTGATGGATGCAAGTGAGCGTGTGCAGCTCCTGCATAGCCAGGTGAGGTCATTTGATGAGAAATGGCACTCTCGGTAACTGGGAGAACACTTCTATGCTTTATTCCATTCACCATTAGAGGTTCAACTAGGAGGAAGACAGTCCTCCTTTCTGAAGTATTCATCATGTTACTAAAAGAGATCTTTGCTGAAAAAGTGTGTGCACTGGTTGTTTTCCCAGGCTGCGTACAATGATGCCCATGCTTCTACCTTATTTGCATCCTCAGACACTTTATTCACAGGGACATGCCAAGTTCTCTGAGCAGTCACGGAATGGAACCCTGAGACCACAGCAACATTCATTCCTTGTCAGCTGAAATGTAGCAGTGAGGAATCCTCATGTATTTTTTTACTAGCAACAAAGTGGGGATGAACCCCTGGCTCTGATCTAGCATTTATCAAGCAGAGTTTGACATGAGCTATGTGTCATAACAGCCACTGAGCAGTCAAGTGCTGATATCTATGGGAAGTGTGCAGTTTCAAGTGATGAAACTATTCTGGAAGGGATTCATCCTATCTACATTCAAAATTTTTCCTCTTTTCAGAGAGTGGATATCCCTTCCCTAATGCTGAAGAGGAGGCATTTCATTGACTTTTCCCTAACTCTATTTTTGTTACTTTCCTGTGCCAGCCTTGGTGGATGAGATGTGGCACAGATTATATTTCTGAGCGCTTTTTCAAATTAATAAAATTAATTGTTGGAGAAAAAAACAAAACAAAACGTTTTTTCCCCAGTGATAAGAAATGTTACTGGAAAAATCTCTAGTATTGATTTTTCACATAATTATGTCTTAGATTATTGAAAATCCTGTAATAGTCTTGATTTCAAATAATGGATTACAAAAACAAACCTCTGATGCTGCTCAACAGAACACCAGCTTGATCAACACCAAGAAGAAGCTGGAAACGGACATTGCCCAAATCCAGGGTGAAATGGAGGATACCATCCAGGAAGCCCGCAATGCTGAGGAGAAGGCCAAGAAGGCCATCACAGATGTGAGTTGGGCGCTCCTGGCATTGCTGATGGTGAATGTATTCTCTCCAGAATGTCTCCAGCCCCAAAATGGCTTTGACCCTTTGCTCTGATCAGGCGGCCATGATGGCAGAAGAGCTGAAGAAGGAGCAGGACACCAGTGCCCACCTGGAGAGGATGAAGAAGAACCTGGACCAGACGGTGAAGGACCTGCAGCACCGTCTGGACGAGGCCGAGCAGCTGGCACTGAAGGGAGGGAAGAAGCAGATCCAGAAGCTGGAGGCCAGGGTGTGTAGGGCTGGGGTTGTGTGTGAGTGAGGCTGTCCTTGGAGAGCCATTGGCAGGGAAGCTGCAGGGCTGGGCTTGTCCTTGCAGGTGCGGGAGCTGGAAGGGGAGGTTGATGCTGAGCAGAAGCGCAGCGCTGAAGCCGTGAAGGGCGTGCGCAAGTACGAGCGCAGGGTGAAGGAACTGACCTACCAGGTAAGGCAGGAAGCTTCTTCGTGTTGATACATTCTTATTCCCAGAACCCAGAATATAGCCCTGAGGGGTTGCTCTCTGTCCTGAGTTACACATACAAAAAGGAGAATAATGAAAGCACCAGAAGATTATCTTTCTAGTCATGTTAGGAAGATACAGCTTACCACTTCTGTCTTACTGGGCAGCAGTGTCACTTAGAAATGTTACTCTCTAGTTCACGTAGAGGAGGGTAAAAGAGATGGTTCTCTATCTTGTCATTCTCTTTAGTCTGAGGAAGACAGGAAAAATGTTCTCAGGCTGCAGGATCTGGTGGACAAACTGCAAACTAAGGTGAAAGCTTACAAGAGACAAGCTGAGGAGGCTGTGAGTATCACTGTGTTCAGTCTTTATCACGGTGGAAGTGAAATTCTGTATTGATGTTTTACCCTGTGTAGTTCTGTTTGAATGCAGGTCAACATTGTGGTAGTAGGTCTCTGCTTCCTTCCACTTGCTTTATTTCACATTTTCACCTAGCAGAAAAAAAAATCACTGTCAAAAATTGTAATATATAATTTTAAAGCAGTAAATAACTGAAAGATGATTTAATGGCAATAACTGTAATTATCTATAATTCTTCAAAAATTCCAAAGCGCACTAGCACTTCATATCCAGAGCTGGAATTTTGGTATGTCCTACTGACTATCTAAATATTTAGCTTGGATTCCCCCTAGAAATATCGGAGAGAATTACATACTAACTCATGATCTTAGGGGTTTTTCTTTCATTATTCAAAATGAAAATGCCACAGCATGCACAGGGCAGTGTTACAGTAGAATTGTTTTAAAACCTATTTTATGCTTCTTCCTATCCCCAGGAGGAGCTGTCCAATGTCAACCTCTCCAAGTTCCGCAAGATCCAGCACGAGCTGGAGGAAGCCGAGGAGCGGGCTGACATTGCAGAGTCACAGGTCAACAAGCTCCGAGTGAAGAGCCGGGAAATGGGCAAGAAGGCAGAAAGTGAAGAGTAAATGCCTCCAGTGCTGTAAAGTGAGAGAACTGCACAAAATGTGACGTTCTATCACTTTTATTTTGTAATCACCGCTTTGTCCTTCGTTAATCTATAGATGAGTAATGCCTACGTAATAAAAATTGCAGAGCTTATGCCATGTAAATAATGAGAAAAGTGTTGCATTTTAATCATTACCCTGAATTCTTCTAGGGTTTACATTTTTCTTTGCTTACTTAAACTTATTTATTCAATTAAAAATCTTGCTTCAGGTATTTTCAGAGTGTTTCAGCCGCTCTTAAAGTGGTCTAATCAGACATCCTGCTTTGTTCTCACCAGGAAATTTCATCTAATATTTCCTTAGCTGAGAAAATCATTATTTCTTTGAAAAATAATGTAATTATCCCTTATAACTGTTGCTTTAGGAATATAATAGATATTATCTCAAATGTTCTGCCCAAAGAATAAGAACTTATTACACCTTCCTTCCTAATCCCACTTAATCTTTGATTATTCTTTTAATTCTTGTGTCTTCCTTGCAAGAAGATCTCAGTTCAAGTTAAACTTCTTCAATCATTCAAGCCACTTTGGAACATAATTTAGAGGACATTTAAACCTAAAATGAGATCTGCTTTCAACTTTTGCTCATGAAAGTGATGTGCAAACCAATATTCCCAGGGCAGCATAACCAGCAACCTCATATAGTCAGTCAGCCATTGTCTGTATTCTGTTTGCAAAACTCTCCTGAATCTTCTAAACTGGTCAGGCAGACATCTCCTATGAAGTCTCCAGCATAATCCTGATAACTTTGCCCAACATGGCCTCACTGAAAATGTGGGTTTTCATTCTTTGTGGATATCAGCAAACATCAGAGAAATCCATGGTCACCTCTTAAAAACCACATTGATTGTTCAGTGTCGTTTCAAGCAAGTGCACCCCAAGCAATCTATTAACAAGAACCTGGGTTACTCTCATATCCTGGGATGGGCTGTAACATCAGGAACGCCTTCTACTAGACCAGGTTGCTCCAAGCCCCATCTAACCTGGCCTTGAACACTTCCAGAGATGGGACAGCCACAGCCTCTCTGGGCAACTTGTGCCAGGGCTTCCCCATCCTCACAGGGAAGAACTTCTTCCTAATATCTAATATAAACCTACTCTCTTTCAGTGGGAAGCCATTCCCCCTTGCCCTATCACTCCAGGCCCTCGTTCCCAGTCCCTTTCCAGCTCTCCTGGAGCCCCTTTAGGCACTGGAAGGGGCTCTGAGTTCTCTCTGGAGCCTTCTCTTCTCCAGGAGAACACCTCCAGCTCTGCAGCCTGGCTCCAGAGCAGAGGAGCTCCTGCCCTTGGAGAATCTCTGTGGCCTCTTCTGGACTGGCTCCAGTACCTCCACAACCTTCCTGTGCTGGGCCTCAGGGCTGGAGGCAGCTCTGCAGGTGGGGTTTCACCTGAGTGGGGAAGAGGGGCAGAATCCCCCCTCCCCTGCTGCCCACGCTGGGGGATCAGCCCAGCACACAGCGGGGTTTGTGGGTTCCAGTACACACGGCCAGGAAATGTTGGGCTTCTTGTCAACCAACACCCCCAAGTCCTTCTCCTCAGGGCTGCTGCTGATTCATTCCTCACCCAGCCTGTAGATGTGCCTGGGAAGGCAGTTTATGCATCCACACAGATCTACGTGTGCATATATACATACACAAACATAGATACACATTTATGTGTGCGTACATACACTCACTCATGTAATTTCCAAAGCTATTTTTTTGAGCAGTGATTCCAGTTGCATGAAAATTTGCGTTATTCTTTCATCGTTGATACGTAATCAAGGTCAAAAGCAGTCACTCTTTTTAGCATTCAGTTTCAAGGCTTTGATAAATACTTTGCAGCTTTACAGGACAGCTTGCCCTGATTGGATTCCTAGTTGGGAGTCATGACATCTCCAAGAATGTTGCCAGAGTCACATGTCAGACACCTGAGAAAAGATGTCTGTGGGATTGATTGCCACCTGCGAAAAGGACTGCTACTGAGCTCCTTTTGGAGAAAGAAGAAGTTGACAAATCAGCATGCAACTTTTGTACCACACAGATAATCCTGTTTTAATGGACGCCTACTTGCTCAGACACCTTCTTATCTGCCAAGGAGCTGTTCAGTTTTTTGGGGTTCCACTTCCTACTTTTTATGATGGTTTTTTCCTGCCTCTGAGTCAAGCAGATAATCTTTTTCTTTCAGGGAGTGTGTGGACTTCTAACCATAGTGCAGCTGTGCAACTCCCCCACAGGGTGTACACACATGTTCTGTGTAAATGTCTGGCTGGGAACACGCTTGCAGTCTTGGCACTGGTTGGACCTGAGGGCATGGAGCTGCAGCAATCATGGCACTCTCAGGTTAGCTGATCCAGCGTGTTATATTGTCCCCCAAAAGCCTTAGCTTGCTGAATTGCTGTTACAAAACTATCCAGGAGTTCCTTCAAAATACTTCAGTTGGAAAGACAGGGAAGGTAGCTAAAAAGAGTTGGTGCAGGGTCTTGCCTGTTAAATGTGGAAGAAAAGGACAGCATGGAGTTTTCTGCTTGTTTTGAAAACTAGAGGAGTATAGCACATTTCACAAATGTCGCTCTTTCCTATACCCATCCTCCCAGATATTTTCATAGCAAGGAAAGTAGCAGTCCTTGCAGCAGCTGGCTTCAGCTTGGCTCCACAGAGGTGCCTCGGGGAGCAGCTCTGGACTGGATGACTTCAGGCAGTGGTGAGTGGCCATGAAAAGAGCAGAGCCCTGATACGAGCCCAGTGAGCCAGCTCTGCACCTGGCTGCTGGCAAGACTGCAGGTGAAAGGTGAGGCTGCTGTGGGCAGTCAGAAGGCAAAAGGGAGAGGCAGCCTTGCTGTGACAGAAATTCACTTCTCCACACTGCGTTTACTGCCTGCTATGAAACAGCTCAAGCAAAGCACAGTGTTGATGTCCCAGATGCAGAATATATTTTCCAAAAAGCAGAGGAGTCCTTAGCACCAGGCAAGGTCCTCCTGCTGCCCTGGCAGTCCCTCCTCGGTACACAACGAGGGCTGTTTCATAACTGGCTAGCAGGCTCTGCGCAGAAGGACAGCACGGGTAGAGGGGACACCACTGAGTAGGGCTGAGAGGTTCATCAAGGACAAAGAGGATCCCATGCCCTTTGAGGGCAGGACAGGAGGGCCGTGCTGGGCCCTAATGCAACATATACATAAATAGAGCTGATGGACTGAGCTTCCCCCCAAGCTGCTCCTGGGATTTGCTTCAGACCAAGCCACTTTGGACACTCAGACACCATCCCCAGGGACACGTACACGCCTGCAGCAGGATTATCAGCCTGTCCTCGTCCAGGATCACTTCTCAGAGCTATCTTATATAACATCACAGATACAGACTTAGCTTCTCTAAGAGAGGTGATATACCTTCTCACATGGCTTATAGATACCCATTAAGACACTACCAGCTGGTTCTCCCACCTATCCACATATCTTTGATTCTCCACAAGGTTTGTGAAATACTGCTTCCCTTTACAAATGCTGTTTTTCCCAATATGTGTCTTTATCACTGTGTTCTCAAATTGTGATCATTATTAACTTCTACTTTTTCCTGGTATTGGCACTAAGTTTACTGGGCCACCATTCCCTGAAACACTTTTCAAAAATTAGAATTCTACTAGACAACTTCCAGATCTCCAAAAGCAAGGCAGCTTTAGTAAGAGCTCACACACTACAGCCAGTAGTCCAGGTGTTACATCTCCACGCTTTTTTTGGAAACCTTGGGTAAGTACCCTCTGGTCTTGGCCACTGGTTTATGCTAGGGGAAGAAAAAAATATAAATTTAGGATAGACATCCTCTTTCCCCTAAAATATGCAGTAGATATCACTGACTATTTTGCAGTGTTCAGTAGTTAGCTGGAAGATATCTTCAGTGCCCATGTTCCAGTATTAGAACAGAAGCTTTTCTGGGCTGGGAGTAAGCGACAGCTGTGAAATAAAAGCTTGCAAATATATTTTTAGAAAGGAATCTCTCAAAGATTTTCATTCATTCTGTTTGGCCTTGGTGAAGTGTCAAACTCATGTTCAGGGACGCAGAAAACCAGCATGAAATATCAGACACTTTCGACAAGTTTAGGATATCTTTCTGTTCTTGTTACATAATGTTTTCTGAGTCTTTGCATGCAACACATTTGGTTAATTGTTTCTTCAACTCAAACTTCACAGGTTCAGTTTGTCTAACTAGAAGAGAAATTTTTTTACTTGGCTACAAGAGAAGTCTTTTATATTTTATTTGCCCAAAGGAGACATTATTCCCCCATTCATACAATGTGAAGTAAGGTTGATATTGAGACCCCTGAGCCATTTAGCTCCCCAGTGCTTTACTGGGACACCCCCAAAAGAGGATGCTCAAGGACGTACCTACAGCCTTTCCCCCTGGCAATTGGCCAAAGAAAAATGCAATAGAAATATTATCTTCACATCTGAGTGGTGTCATTGTCATTTCAGAGAGTGTCTGTGCTCACACTTCAGGTCAGACTGGAAAAGACTGTCAATGACACTGATTTTTTTAAAAAAGTAACAAAAGCGTTGAAAAAACATTCTAGAAAGGACTCAAAAAACAAGAGAAAATGCCTAAATAGGATGCCTCTCAACACTGCAGGAATCCATTTTCTGTAGCAGAATCCAATACAGATGCCTTTGCTTCCTAGTGTAACTAAATCACAGGCACCCTGAGCAGAATCCAAAACAAACAGCCAAGGAGAACTGTGTAAATGCACCAAGGATGTTCCCCAGACCGAGCCAACGTGAAGCAATGACAACAATGCATCTGACAATCCATCTCTTCCCACAGAGCAAACTGGGTCGTTCCACAAAAAGGTGGTTAGATTTCACGGCCTCTAAAGTTTAAATAATTTTCTGACAAATGTTTCTTTTGCCTTTAAAACAAAGAAAAATGAGGTAATGATGACAAATCTACTTTGCCACCTTGTCTCTTGTGCAAAATTATCTTACGGGAAGAGAGTTTTCCCAAGCTGTGAGAGTCCTGAAATCAATTCTTGCTGTTACTTGGGGAATGCAGATCCCAGGCTCCTTTCCTGTAGTTACATGGCTCTCAGCAAGCTCACAGCACAGGCCCACGTGGGAACAGATGAACATTCTCAACATTCCTGCCGAAATTCTGATCTCTGAGGAAAAAAAAAAAAGGAAAAAAGCTAGTCTCTGGGATGACTTTGCAACCTACTGTTCAGGAAATCTATCTGTTCAGCTGTATATGCTAAACCTTATTCAAAGGCCTCCTTGTATATTTTATAGCAAGCAGCTACTGATTGAATAGCATAAATGGACATCTCTGTGGTGGTGATTCTACAGAGCTGTGGTTATCTCTGGCTTTCTCATATTTGTTCTAACTCAGAACATTTTGAGTATTTTTTTCTTCATGGCAGAGCAGCTTCAAGAGAATGGAAGGAAAGATTAACTCTTTGCTTTCCTCACTGTAGCTATCTTTTCATTAAAGCTGCAGACTAAATTCATAATGATAAACATGAAATTATGCCCATGAGAAAAAATTAATTCCAGGCACAGGACTGGGTGATTAAATCAGAAATGGTGTCTAAGTTGACCATCACTATTCAGAAGAGATAATGCAGATAAAATAGCTATTCCTCTGAAAACACTAAGCCAAGCACTGCTTATCTGGGGAGATTACTCCATTCCTGACAGTGGGATTTCCTCCTCTACACTCATGACTTCTCAGGCAGCACATCCTGACTCAAAAGCCACCCCTGTGTCAAACTACTGCCCTTTTGTGAATGTCTCCACCTGCACACTCCTAACCCAGGGAGCTGGCATACAGCTGGGTTCCAGTAAACGCTTGTCAAAAACCTCAGCTTCCCACAGCTGTTTCCAGAACTACTGCACCTGTGTGATGGGCTGTGTGGCATTGGAATGCACAGCCCCCTCTTCCAGCCACTCCAACCCAGTAAAGCTGCCTGGCCACTGGTGCCCAGGGACCCAATGACTCTGCCCAGGCTGAGGGGCAAAGATGTCACTTTGGGGGTTCAACCAGTAGCAAAGTTGAGCAGGTGTCCCAGAGACACACAGAGACACACAGGACACTGACACAAGTGGGCGCAGAGCTGCTACAGCAGCCACACAGGGTGCCATCAAGAGGACCCACATCCCACAAGCACAGACACATCCCCTTTTCGTGGGGGACAGGCAGGAACAGGAGTCACCAGCACAGTCACACAGACCCGCTCACCGGGTTCCCAGGCACATGTGCAGCTCCCTTGGGTCCAGCACAGCTCCTCTGTGCCTGCTCAGACCCAGCCCTCTGACTCACCTCACAGTTTCCTCTTTGCCTGCTGCTCCAGCTCGGTGCTCACACACACACACACACACAGCACTCACACTCATGCCACAGGTTCTCCTGGGCATACCAGCACAGCCCCCTTGCCTGCCTGATACACCAGAGGTTTGTTTCTTCTTGTTATCTCTATATTTGTTTTGCCAGACCTGTGTCTCTCTGTATATATTTAGTGTTTCCCCTTTTACCTTAGTTTCCCACCAGACAAGGTTCCTGGTTTGATAAGCTTACTAGAATATATGTTTTTACACTTTCACATGCCTTCCCCAAGCAGTGTGACTGACCACACCTGAGGTTTGGGTCACACCACTGCAGCCCTTACCATTTGTCAGGCAGGTTTGTGTTCCAGTATGTTCTCAATTATGGCTTCCTCCCTTTCTTACTGTCCCTTGCAGTGTCAAAACCAGTCCTTAAACAGCAAATCTTAAAGGAGCAGACACTCTCCTTCCACATTCCTTTACAGAGCAACTTACAGTTATTCTGGTTTGACATCCAGCCTGCTCCATGACAACCTCTGCAGGATAGTGGAGTGGCACAAAAGTCAGGCACCTTTCTGCAGACCTTGAGCATGCCTTGCAAACCTACAGGTCAGGAATGCAAGTTTCTCTTGTGGTCCACAAGCTGGCAGTTGTCTCACTCTATCCCAAGACTGAGGCTGGCTTCAGGCTTGCCAGTGCCTCACACAATGGTATAAAAATTTTTGCCTCAATAAATCTTTCTTCTTATCTAGCAGCATGTGTAGATAAACAGGGAGGATAGGAGGGCATCCATTAATATTATATCCTTTAAGAAACATTTGTGCACAATTAGAGAAATCCCATCCTGCTGACTGAGGCAAACCCTTGCAGTGCAGAGCCAAGTGTTGCCTTATTTGGCTTTATCAGAGCTGTCTTTGGGTTCCTCCATCCTCCATCCTGGCACAGATCAATGTGAAAAGGACAGGTCAGTGCAGCTGACTCCATACAACCTTAAACCAATCCTGTCTCTGATTAATTAGCAGAGAGATCAGAGCTACAACACGTTTACAACTAAAGAGTAAATTATTATTGACCAAAAATAGAGCCCTCGAGTGCTGCGTGGGCAGGAGGTAACGTATAAAGAGCCGCAGCCGAAGGCAACGTCATTATTTGTTACCTCAGCATCTCACGGTAAGTGCCATCCGCCTCCTTCGTACTCTGACCGCGACATCGCCACAGCTCCCCAAAAAGGTGGAATATGAAGGGATGCTTTCTTCTCATTCCCCACCTCTAACAACCTCATGCTTTACGTGCAAAGTCAAGGTTGTACGACCCAAACCACTCCAGCGTGGTGCACAAGCAGAAGCAGAAGAGTCATAGCACGCCAATCCTGGGAAGGGCCTTCTACCAACTTTGCTCCCTCCAGGTCCTAAGAAAGGCACAGGAAGACTAACTCTGAAGGCGGTTGAAATTGACTAGAATTATATATGTAAAGCAGCTAATTTTTTCCTGGACTTTAGATTTGTTTCAAGCAGCTCACAGGAATGTGGGTAGGAACACAAGGCTCTCTGTGGAATTTTTGCTCTAGGTCAGGAGTTGTAAGGCACCGTGTGCAGTTCAGCTATCTGGAAAGGCTACACAGGGTGTAGGAATGTTTGATATGGCATATGCTCAGGACAATGGGCTGGTTTTGATGTAACTCTCTCTCTCCTTTCTTTAACCATTCCACACAGGTTCTGAAACCAGATTTCCTCGTGGGCTCTCTGAAGGTAGGGGTTTAACAAATGACACATACCTTTGCTAATTGATCCTGAGCAGAAAGTAAAGCTCATCCAGACAATGGCAAGGGCAGGTGCAAAAAACAGTGATGTAGAACCAGGATCACTGGAAAGAGTATATGGTATTTTAATTAACATGAGCAATAGTCATAGTTCTTGGCAGAATATTCCATGTATTTGGAAAGAAAAGTTACAGATGGTCAACCTTAGTCAAGAGGGCATGATAGACAGAGACAGTAATGGCTTTTTGTGGTGTAACCTTGAATTCTGGGATTTATAGATTATTAAAATTCATCCCCTGCCATCTGCACAACTGCCAGAAGCCTGAAGTTGTGTTCGGAGAGGAGGCTCAGAGTAATATTCAAGTGTTAGTTTCCTCCGGGGTAAAGTCTAGAAAATTACGTACTGGCTTTGGTTTATCATATAGGCCCTGAAACCCAAACAAAGTTCAGAATGATCTTGTCCCCTGCCTAAATTTTTAGATGTCCAATGAAATAGTCTCAGTGGCTTTGTGTATGTGGTTCTGAGAAGGATGTGGCTGTGCAGGTCAGTGAACAGCATGTGAAGACAGAGCAGGACCAGCTTTTGAAGACTTCTAGCTTGATATTCTCTCTGCTCTCACTTGGGCACATAGGCCTGTTTAAGGGGGATGTCTTCAAAGACAATACATCTCTGTCTACAAAAGGAACTTTCTTCATTAGCACTTCTTCAGTGGATAATTAAAATATGGACAGAAGTTAGGTGCCTGATTAGCCCTCCTCTTCCTATTAGTCACTGAGCATGACCACTGTCTGGATAAATGTAAATTACAAATGCACAGACTTTCTGCAACTTTTCTGTATTCCTCCAGAGCAACTGCAGACATGAGTTCAGATGCAGAGATGGCAATCTTTGGAGAAGCTGCTCCCTATTTACGGAAGCCGGAGAAGGAGAGAATTGAAGCCCAGAATCGCCCATTTGATGCTAAGTCAGCCTGTTTTGTAGTAGATGATAAGCAAATGTATGTGAAAGGTACCATACAGAGCAAAGAAGGTGCCAAAGTCACTGTTAAAAAATACGATGACACGGTAAGTGATACCAGCTGTTACTCCTGTGTGATCATCCAGTTCAGGCAGTTCCCTGTTTTAGATTTCTCGTGTCTCTCCCTTCTTTTTTTGCTAGACTGTGACTGTAAAGGACGATGAAGTCTTTCCCATGAACCCTCCCAAATTTGACAAAATCGAGGACATGGCCATGATGACCCACCTCCACGAACCCGCTGTGCTGTACAACCTCAAAGAGCGTTACGCAGCCTGGATGATCTACGTAAGTGGCAGCAGCAGCTTCCTTTGGGCAGCGGCAGGAACTGCTGGGCCGGGCTCAGGGGAAGCCAACGTGCTGTGTCCCTTCCCCGCAGACCTACTCGGGTCTCTTCTGCGTCACCGTCAACCCCTACAAGTGGCTGCCGGTGTACAACCCGGAGGTGGTCGCTGGCTACCGAGGCAAGAAGCGCCAGGAGGCCCCTCCACACATCTTCTCCATCTCTGACAACGCCTATCAGTTCATGCTGACTGGTGAGTTACTTGGCAAGAGTGGAAAACCCCGATATATGCAGGGCTGGCTATTTGGTCAAGAAACATTTGCTAGTTCAGGCATTTTAGGTTCTACTATGAGTGGTCTCGTAGTCCTACAGCACAACGCAAGATCAGACTGTGAAAATCTTAACGATCTCTGGGCTATCAGATAATGAAGGAAAAGCAGTACCTGGCTGTATAGCTTTGTGCCCCCTCTCCTTGTAAGGAATTTAAAGAAACGGTAAAGAAGAAACACAGCAAATATTCTGATTATAATTAAACAATATTTAAGCCAAGGTCTATACGTAAAAGAAAACAAATAGTAAGCGGGAAGCCTTGTAAAGAATCACTGATTGAAGTTAAATTTTGTGCTACTTTATCCCTGTCTGTACAAAAAAAAAAAAGAGTCCAGATGCACCCTAATGTATGTTATTGCATAATTTATCTTATCTTGTAAGAAAGTGATAAATACTGGTATAGTATAGTTCTTTCCCTTGAAGTCAGTTAGTTGTGTCTGAGGAACTGATGCCCTCCACATCTCATCTGAACAGCTCTTTCTGTGATTTTGTTTTCAGATCGTCACAACCAGTCAATCCTTATCACGTGAGTATGTTTTGGTATGAGTGACAAAGCTGACAGGCAACTGATAGTGTTTGCTGTTTCCAGTAATAATTAACATTTTTATTTCGACAGCGGAGAATCCGGTGCCGGGAAGACTGTGAACACAAAGCGTGTCATCCAGTACTTTGCAACAATTGCAGTCACTGGTGAGAAGAAGAAAGATCCACAGCCCGGCAAAATACAGGTATGACATCAGCTCCCCCTTCTAGTATTTGCCCACACTGTGCCTGCTGAGGAGAAAGTACCAATGTGTATTTTGGGGTTGCAGGACTATCTAAAGGCAGAAGGTGTTGTGCAGCTGAGAAGACAGTCAGGGTGCACAACCCAAGCACACTTGTGCTCATTTACCCCTGCTGCCCAGCCTCCAATGTGCTGAACTCTTACTTATAAGACCATTTTGTCAATGTAGGAAAGGCCCAAGCCTCCATTTACCCAGGGGAGTCTTTACCAGAGAGGGGAACATAATGTCAGACAGCAGCTGTGTCTATGTATCTATTCATCAGCGTCCTCTGAGATCAGCCACATCCACAGCACCTGAGTGGCTGCACCTGAAAAGAGAGCAGGCAGTTCCCACTGGCCCATGGCTGTGCCATTCCTGGTCCTTGGTTCATTCCTACTGACAGGGGAAGTGCAGGAACTCTGGACTCCAGAATGGTTGTGCTGAAGTTAAGCATCATTTCAATTGCATCAGGCAGTCGTTTCCACTGGCTGGTTTTTCTGTCTGTGGTCAAGAGAACAGCCCTGAGGGACAGCATGAGAAAAGGGATGGGTTTGGGACAGCTGGGACCACTTGCCTGACAGTCAGAAAGTAACCTCAGAAAGGATCCTTGCAGAAAAGAAAGTGCACGCCTCGATGTCCCTTTGCTGAGCAGCACAGCTGTTGCAATCTGAGCCCACTGGTGCATTTGCAAGCCACAGGCTTCATTCCCCAGCACAGAGCAAGCAACAAACACCCTTGTGGCACAAGTGTGTGCCACCGCAGCCTGTGAGATGCGCATCAAAGCGTGTGACATGTGTCAGCATGTTATTTGAGTACCCAAGGGCACAGTGAAGCTTAAGGAGATTCCAAGGCTGAATATTGTTTCACTCAGAGGCAGGTGTCTGTGACTGATCGGTTGTCATGGCCAAGGCAAGTTCATCACAAGCACTCTTTCCATCAGCACCATGTTACAATCTCCTGGGCTCAGCTTTCATCAGCTGCTCAGTATGCTAGGACCGATCTCAGAAAAGCTTCAAGACAGCTGAGACATGCACAGACCATGTGTGATAGAAGGAGAATCACCTGGCTCTCAGACTGACAGTAATCTGTTCTTCCCTCTTCCGAGCATTCACAGAATACTCTATTTTTTTAGCATTCCCATCTCTCTGACAATAGTATGTTCCTCTTTATAAGAACGTTAAATGAAACACTCAGGTTATGGTTCTGTGTAGCCCAGCATTCAATGACAGATACAAGCTGAAATCAGATGCCAGGCAATGGTATAGGAATAAGGGAAGTGTGTAACAGCATTTCCCCAAAATATGGTCTCAGCCTCCAGCACTTTGTCACCCAGCCCATAGACAGAACTCCAGAATGAACTTGTGTAAAGCATTGCCATGTCTTCTTCCACACTGTTATCCATGAACAGTGCTCCTGTTTTAGTTCCCTGGTTACAGCTGTGCACTCAAAAGAGGCTTGGTGTTGGTGTGGTGTGGTTGGTGTTGGTGTGGTCAGCTGCACTGACACACATTTCTCTTCTCTTCTCCTCTTCTCTTCTCTTCTCTTCTCTTCTCTTCTCTTCTCTTCTCTTCTCTTCTCTTCTCTCCAAAAGAGCACTTAGAAAGCTGAAAGATACATGTGAGAGGGCATTATTTTATGGATTTAGGATTTTTTATTTAAAAAAAGATATAGAAGTTCATATGCTAGTGTGTTGCCTTAATTTTAGAGGAGTCCATCTTCACGGCAGACTAACAAAAACTAATTTAAACCTGCTGTGCCATCTGCAGACAGTGCTGGGAACAGCAGCCCCTCTCCCCTGCAACATGTTCAAGGCTGCGCTGAGCACCACACGCACAAAGATGCAGTAACAGAAACAGTGCCGCTCATCTTTCATCTGATATAAATCAATTTATCTTTTTTTTTCTTCATTCTTTGATTTCCATCTGTCTTGGAAATTATCCCTGGCAACACTTTCATGCCCTGATTATGTAGGATCAGTCATGACTTTGCTAGAGTGACACTAGTGACTCTGCTTCCTGGACTGTATTGCACCGAAAAGTAGAGATTTAATGTCACAGAAGCTTTTTTCCTTCCATATTTTTGCACCTACCAAGAGAGATACAAGACAGTATCAAAACTTCTCATGTTGATCATTCCTTCTGCAGCGAAAAAAAAAGGATTGAAGAGTCTCTGTTCTCTGCTTATCTAAGTTTGGTATTTGAGTGCCAGGCTTTGTCCAGTCTTCAAAGCATGCTGAGAGCTGTATTGCTGCATCCTGAAAGGCTGCTGTTGTTTGAATGCAACTGCAAAATTTTACATTCTCCCTTGGTAGGTGTTTCCTACCAAAGTCTGTACTTCTTTCTGTGTGTTGTGGGCTCGAGCAATCTTCAGAAAATTTTCCAGAATTCTCATATTTTCTGTAGTTGTCAAGGCCTTTGTGAACAGGAACATGGAAACACCTCTCATGCAGGTTTCAAATGCCCTGAACTCCACTGCAGTGACTTTGCATGTGATATCCAACATGTGGTATCAGATACAAGAAGCAAGCAAAACACAGCACTCTTCCCTTTGAAACCAATGGCAATATCCACGAGTGTTGGCTGATGTGTGCTTAAGAACTCTGTTAATTTTTAGGTTTAAATCGCTTGTGATATGTAAAAGTTACCTGTAATATCCCTTTTGCAATATTTTTTATTTGCTAAGCCGTAAAGTTTGATAAGAAGCATTTTCTTCTGTAACCAGGGAACTCTGGAGGATCAGATCATCCAGGCCAACCCACTGCTGGAGGCTTTTGGCAATGCCAAGACTGTGAGGAATGACAACTCCTCACGCTTTGTGAGTTCATTTCAGATTTGTTGGAATGAGGACATCTAATGCAAGTCTGGTTCATTGATTGTCATAACCAATGGTTTGATCTGCACTGCTTGATAGGGAAAATTCATCCGGATTCACTTTGGACCAACTGGCAAGCTGGCCTCTGCAGATATCGAAACCTGTGAGTCGGAGCAAGTCAGTGCAAGCAGAATTTATGTGTTTGCAACCTCAATTTATCAGGAGACTAACAGCACCTCTCTTTTGGTTAGATCTCCTGGAGAAATCCAGAGTCACTTTTCAGCTGTCTAGTGAAAGGAGCTATCACATTTTTTACCAGATAATGTCCAACAAGAAGCCGGAGCTCATTGGTGAGTGCCAGCAGCGCTGGGCTTGGCTCAGTGAATGCTTTCTCTTCCCACTGTGACCTGCCCCGGTGCCACTAAAGGTGACCCACATACCTGCAGATCTCCTCCTGATCTCCACCAACCCCTATGACTTCCTCTACGTGAGCCAAGGAGAAGTCACGGTTGCCAGCATTGATGACAGCGAGGAGCTGCTGGCGACAGATGTGAGTAGAGCAGAGCAGCCCTGCAGGCAGTCCAGCTGCAGCCAGGGAGGCCTGGCCAGCCTGGCCCAGCTGCCCAGTGCCACGGGACTGGGATGGTGCTGGACACACTCAGTGCAGGCAGGGACAGAAACCCCACCTGCCCCTTGCGCTTCAGCCTTTGTGCTTTCCCAACTTGCCTGTTGCCTCTGCAGAATGCCGTGGACATCCTGGGCTTCAGCCCTGATGAGAAGGTGGGGATATACAAGCTGACAGGGGCTGTCATGCACTATGGGAACATGAAATTCAAGCAGAAGCAGCGGGAGGAGCAGGCAGAGCCGGATGGCACCGAAGGTAGGGCTGATTGCAGAGAGCTAGCAACCCCACCCCATAAAGTGCCCAACACTTTGGAAATTATTTTCCTTTCCAGAAACTAGTTTTTTTTAAGACTGTTTCAAGTTTCACAAAGTCAGTGATTTAAATTATGCTCTACAAGGAAACAGAAAGACATAAAACTTAAGCATTGCTGGAGCCCTCCAGGCATGGACACAGGATTGTGTTGCAGCTGAGACATTGCCTTTGGAGCAGGGGGAATATTCTCCATGAGATCGGAGGGGAGCTTCTCTTGACAATAGATCCATTTGAGTTGCACCAAAAGTAGGGTCCTTGTAACAGAAACTTCCCAGAGGACCAGGACACCTTTCTTTGTCTCTACTGAACTCGTTTGCTGTCTCTGATCCTAGTGGCTGACAAAGCTGGCTACCTGATGGGTCTGAATTCTGCTGATTTGCTCAAGGCTTTATGCTATCCCAGGGTGAAAGTCGGGAATGAATATGTAACTAAAGGACAAAATGTCCAACAGGTACATAAACAGCTCATCAGCTTTTCAGTTCCTTCAGAGTGTTCTTTCGACTTTAAAGCTAACTCAACATTTGTTACTGCCATGTCTGCGCTTCTTACAGGTCTACAATTCAGTGGGTGCATTGGCTAAATCAGTCTATGAGAAGATGTTCCTGTGGATGGTTCTTCGCATCAACCAACAGCTGGATACAAAGCAGCCCAGACAACATTTCATTGGCGTCCTGGACATTGCTGGCTTTGAGATCTTTGATGTGAGTTACCGTAGCTGTGCTTGCCCACTGAGGACTGCTGGAAACTAACTGGCATTTTTTTTTGTATTTTGAATTTGTAGTTCAACAGCCTGGAGCAGCTGTGCATCAACTTCACCAATGAGAAACTGCAACAGTTCTTCAACCACCACATGTTCGTGCTGGAGCAGGAGGAGTACAAGAAGGAGGGAATCGAATGGGAGTTCATTGATTTTGGCATGGACCTGGCTGCCTGCATTGAGCTCATTGAGAAGGTAGAAGAAATCTTTTCATTGTAGGAGAGCACATTTCTTTTATGGTCATTTATTTTAGTTCACTTGTTCTTGATAAAATGACACATTACTGTTGAATTACCTTCTCACATCAAAATAAGCAGCTTATGAAACCAAAGCTTTTGGAACAACAGGCTCTGTCTGCACAAACAATGGGTTCCTGAACAACATGGCTGGGGTGGAAGGGAGAATGCCTACACAATGTTAATTTGATGACTTTAACGACTGCCTTTAACAGTGAGGTGAACCTCAAGTCTTACTCCTTGCAGTAATGGCTCCCCTCCCCACCACTTACTTTCTTTATGTATTCATATTTCTCCCAGCCCATGGGCATCTTCTCCATCCTGGAAGAGGAGTGCATGTTCCCCAAGGCGACTGACACCTCTTTCAAGAACAAGCTCTATGACCAGCACCTGGGCAAGTCCAGCAGCTTCCAGAAGCCCAAGCCTGCCAAAGGCAAGGCTGAGGCCCACTTCTCCCTGGTGCACTACGCTGGAACAGTGGACTACAACATCTCTGGCTGGCTTGACAAGAACAAGGACCCTCTGAATGAAACTGTTGTGGGGTTGTACCAGAAGTCGTCCTTGAAGCTGCTGTCCTTCCTTTTTTCTAACTACGCTGGTGCAGAAACGGGTAAGTGCTTTTTTGGTGATAACCAGTAAGCCAAAAATCAACTAAAGCCTGCTTCTGCTTCTCCTCTCTGTGGTCTACTCAAGGCTACCAACCCCTAAGGTGACCTTGTTCTTGTGTGCAACCAGATATGCCTAAATTAAGACACCAACATGCAGAACTGCTGGAAACACCACATTTATGTGCTGCACAGAAGTAAAGCACAGCGAGTCCAAACCCAAGTGACAGGAGGTGTATGTTTCCTGGCTGACTGTGTTGTGAATCACCTGCATGCCTACTCAGCCACTAGAAAGGCCCAAATAAGTGTGCAAAGTGCAAGCATTTTAGTTTTTGTAGATGGAGTTTTGTTTCTTGAGGGGAACTGGAGGAACTTAAAGGAGACCATGGAACTATTTCATATCCAGCTGAGCACTCCTGGTGTTGCAACAGAAAAAGAGAGAGACAGAGAACAAATTAAGAAGTCCTCTATGGGCGTCAGAGCACAGTCCCATCTCTTGCCCTTTTTGTGTCTGAAGACCATCAAGTTAGACAGTCAGTAAGTCTGCCTTACCAAAAACAGCCACCCAGATTTCTACCAAAAGAACTCCAATATTCTGGTAGTCTGGATGCTGGGCAAAAAAAGCAGAGGGAGTGTACAGCAGTAGTCAAGTCAATGCTAGTCAAGTAGTTAAGTCCATCACACTCATGGTTCACAGGTTCTGAGGCTCAAAAGACTCGATTTAATTGGGTTCACGGGTGTAGCAAATGTGGAAAGACACCAAGCTGCATGGACTTGTATTCCTGAGACTGAAATTTGCTTCCTGCCAAAACTCAGAATAGAACTGTATTCTTCACCTGGAATATCGGATTAGGAGGTTTTTCTGTAGAAGACTTCCCTGCACTGATAAATGGATGCCTGGTGCTGAGTCACATTCTTGTGTTCTTTCACCTAACTAAAAAAAAATTTAAAATGGGGCTTTGTGTAATAGTGAAAGCAACATGTGACCAACAGCACAGAGCACACTGTCAGGAAACTTACGTCAGGCCGAAATGTTCCATACCAACAAAGCCACATACACTGTGATGCAACCTAAGTGTTGCATCTGAGGCCAAATATACCACCCACTGATCAAAAACTACCTAGCAGCAGTTCACTGAACTCTCAGGGAGCTGTGTGTCAGTATTTAAAATTAAGTATTTTACTGGTCCATGGCCAAGCAAAGGAAGGTGAGGCCTACAAAATGTGCTGCTTATTCTAACTGTTCACCTCCCATCTGCTTCTTCCAAGGTGATAGTGCTGGTGGTGGTGGAAAGAAGGGTGCTAAGAAGAAGGGGGGCTCTTTCCAGACAGTGTCTGCTGTGTTCAGGGTATGTGAATTTCTCTTTACATGAGCCATGCTTCCACAAAATGATCTGAGGGCTGGAACACCTATCCTATAAAAAGAGCTGAGAGAGTTGAGCTCAGCCTGGGGAAGGGAAGATTCCAGGGACACCTTATTCTGATTTTTCAATATATAAAAGGGGGCTTATCAGAAAGACAGAAGAAGACTTTTTTACCAGGGCCTGTAGTGACAGGACAAAAGGCAATGATTTTAAACTGGAAGAGGGTAGATTTAAATTGGATATAAGAAAAAAAAGGTTTTCACTCTGAGGGTGGCGAGGCCCTGGCACAGGTTGCCCAGAGAAGCTGTGGCTGCCCCATCCCTGGAAGTGTCCGAAGCCAGGTTGGATGGGGTTTGGAGCAGCCTGGGACAGTGGGAGGTGTCTCTGCCTAGGGCAGGGATGCTGGGCTCGATGGCCTCTTCCAAGCCAAACCATTCTGTGATTCTATAACTGCCTGAAATCAAATAAGAATGCAAAAGCTTTGGAGCTTGAAGCTGAAACCTTTGTTTCGTTCTATCACAGGAAAACCTGAACAAATTGATGACTAACCTGAGAAGCACCCATCCTCACTTTGTGCGTTGCCTGATTCCTAACGAGACCAAGACACCTGGTGAGTCCACCATGGTATTCTGAAGACATGGGACTGACAGGAATTGGCCTGTTAAGCTTCCATACTGATTTCCCAAATAGCTTCCTCTGCATGTGAAGTCCTTTTGGAGGCTGGCCTGAAAGACAGTAACAGGGGGAAATTTTTGTGTTGTCTACTGTGATTGAAAAATTTTGAGCATTACATGGTGCACAACAGTTACCCATCTTTGCTTAATGTGTGTACAGAACTGAGGGTGATAAGGATGGGTTTGATTACAGCTGATAAAATTGTCTGTTGTGGGTAACAGCATTAGAAAAATCCCTTGTCTGGATGCCACTACACTGTGCCAGCTTTGCCTACATCCAATGAGGAGGCTGATGCTGTTGAAGATTTTTCAGGTGGTCTCATAAAGCACCATCCTGCCATGTTTTGAGAAATGTGGCCTGATGCCTTTTCACAAGCACTGCTAGCCCTTGCATTCTTAGTACAGCTCACTGATGCAACTCTCCACAACTTGTATGAATTGAAGGCATGTTGTATCTGCACTTCCTGCATCTTTAATCAAGAGCTGCTTGAATTAAAAAACAAAAAAAAAGAAAAAGGAGATCATTCTGGAATGCTAATACATATGAAGATTCCTTGGAATGCAAACGGAATCACGGTGGGTGTGTTTTGTTTAAGGTGAAATGGACCATTACTTGGTGATGCATCAGCTGCGGTGCAATGGGGTTCTGGAAGGCATCCGGATTTGCAGGAAGGGGTTTCCAAGCAGAATCCTTTATGCGGACTTTAAGCAACGGTAGGTCCTCAGTCATTCCTCACTGTCTGTTGAGAAAAGGCCTCAGCAAACACACAGCTCAGGTGGCATGGCTGGTGGCAGCGTGGAGAGACATTGTCCCAGTCAGATGAGATTAGTGGCAGTGGAGGGAACCAAGTCATTAATCCTGTTTTGAGGTCACTCCAGTGTTTCCCTCTCTGACCAGACCAGAGATTTCTTGATACATCAGAACCTGTATAATTTCTAAACTGGAGTCAATGCCCGATGATTCAAAGAGATGCAAAACACTCGCAGTGTAATGAATAAGGTGCCATTACAGATTACTCTTTGAAGTCTTCCAGAGTACAGGTACAAAGTCAATCCACATGAGCCTCCTCACAGTACTCTGTCTCTGGCCTTGTTTTCTTCATCTTTAAAATGGAGACAACTAAAGTGGTTCATGTGGGCTCAGTTGCCATAGAGTGCAAAATCAGAACTGTCTGCTGTTACAGTTAAATGTAGCATCTTTCATGCTGCACTGGTGCAAAAAGGACCCAAGATCTCTCTGAAAATGTCCTGCAACCTGATATTCCGTAAGGGATTATCTAGTCTCAATCGTCAAATTTTAATTTGAAGTGACAGATGAAGGAATCCAGCCATAATGGCCATGGTCCAGAACCACAAAGTGCTTTAGGAATGATAATGGAAGCCAAAAATAGAGAATAAACTCACTGCACTATTATCACTGTCGCGATTTTACATATTCTTTTTCAAGGTAGACTTGAGAATAAGAAATGCCCCAGTGTACAGTCACACATCCACAGTAATGCATCTGAAGAAACCCCTTCAGAAGGATTAGATGGTCCTGTCCTTGACATAGGATTACCTTAATCATTTAGCCACCTTGCAAAATGCTAGGACTGCTGTTAGCACTTAAACATTAATACCATGTCATTTCCAATCCACTCAAGCATTCAGTGGTACAACTTGTAGAGGCTCAGCTGTGCAAGATCTGCATTCCCTTTGGAATACAGCTGATCTCTGCCAGTAGTTTTAATGAATCTTCAACTCTAATTTGAGTAGCATGCCTCTGATCAATGAAACAAGTTGAGAAGAGGTTGACATGTTCTATGCTCTTCCTAATTCCTGGACCTGCAGACACTTAAGTATGTGCCTTAGCTTTGTGTGTAACAGCACACTGTGTTGTTACACAACCAACAGATTCCTCTAAAGAGTAGATGTGTCCCCTTTTCATCATGTTTTGTTCAACCAGACAACACCTAGATTTCAGATGACATATTCAGCTGCTTTCAGACAGCTCAGTTTTCATGTATTTCATGACATACAATGGATCCTATTTTCCTCACCCTGTTTGCAACCAGTTCTTGCAACCTGTCTCACCACAGGTACAAGATCCTTAATGCCTCAGCCATTCCAGAAGGCCAATTCATTGACAGCAAAAAGGCTTCGGAAAAGCTTCTTTCCTCCATTGATGTTGACCACAATCAATATAAATTCGGCCACACCAAGGTAAAGTCCTTGTGGAACAAGAGGTATAATTAAGCAAAATACTTTGTTTGTTGAAAGTATTTCCTGCATACTAAATCAGCCTTCATGATGATGATAAACACAGTACACCACCAGCAGGAAGGAGTTGTGTGGTTCTTGTGTGAGGGGCAGCACTGCCAGCCCTGGGAACGCCACACTACCAGAATGACCCAGCAGAGCCGCAGCTAGATTTTCTGCTGCTTCTTTCTCAAGCCAGTGGAACATATTTATATCAGTTAGATGGGCTCAGACAAGTTTGGACAGGGGATTTAAGCACACAAAATCTATCTTCCATATCCAAAGCAGTGTTAGGTGAGACACTGTTCTTTGGTCAGCACAATCCAGTCAGTGCTATCTCTGGGCATGAACCAATTCCCTACATTACTGAACAGACATAGAACCATAGAATCACAGAATGGTTTGGGTTGGAAGAGACCTTAAAGATAATCTGGCTCCAACCACTCTGCCATGGGCAGGGACACCTTCCACTAGACCAGGTTGCTCCAAGCCCCATCCAGCCTGGCCTTGGACACTTCCAGGGACGAGCTAAATTTTCCATAAACTACAGTGGAGCAGACATCAAATAACACTGCAATAATACGGTTAGGTCATACACAGAGTGACTTGTCATGAATCACAGGAACACTGAGGATTTAAATACTGACAGAAAATTTCTCTAGCTCTTAAACCTTTCCCCTGCAGGCATTTTTTCTAAACTGCCTTGTACTACCCTGCATCAGCTGTCAATGGCCATGTATCTCCCTAAGCCTCAAACTGTCTGACCCTCTTTTATGTTCTAGGTGTTCTTCAAGGCAGGTCTCCTGGGACTCCTCGAAGAGATGAGAGATGAGAAGCTTGTGAGCCTCATCACTCATACACAAGCTATATGCAGGGGGTACCTCATGAGAACTGAATTTAAAAAGATGAATGAAAGAAGGTAATGTAAGAAAATACCAGCAACTGTGCTGTGTCAGACCAAAGGTCCATCTGTGCAGTACACTGTCTCAGGCAAAATCCTGTCCTTGGGAAAGAACCTTAGAAATTTTTGGGCAACAGAGCGAGTACAAACAATCAGCTTCCTCCTGACAGTCTCACAAATTCTGGCAGTGGCTGTTTAGCAATGGCACCATGCAGCTGGGCCACAATACTTAGTTTTTAACAAGGAACCTTTCCTCCGGGAATGCACTTACTGTTTTCAGCCTTTAAAGAATGCTGTGACAGAGACAGCCAGCTGAACAAGGGCTAAGGTTTGTCTGTTTCCAACATGTTGTCTCATCATTCAGCTGGATCACACTGATTTTGTAAGGAATGATGTATAACCACTCTCTGCTCTCCCTTTCTTTAATCTCCTTCCCTGGCTCCATCATCTAAGATGAACAATCCTAGCTTGTCCAGAGAAGTACTCTGTACTTTCAACTATTCCACATCCCCTTCAGCTTTTCATTCATCTCCTTTGAGATGGGATGAATCATGCAAAATTTAGATTTCAGGAGTGACAGCACTGGACAAAACAAGCAAACTTTCCTGAATGTTGTTGACAAGTGAAAGTTTTAGGGGGAGCAAGGCTTGCATAAATGTACGGGACACTATGCTAAACAAGTGCTTTTATCTGTAATACTCTACAGCATATATTTAGCTCAGGTGTTTCCTGCACCAAGCGTAGTTTCTAAGAATTCAGTAACTCTTACTGGATTTCTCTGCAAGAATTGTCTAATCTCCCTTTGAACTATGGGCATTAACAATATCCTTTTGCATTCAGTACCATGAAAGTGTTTCCTTTTTTTTTTTTCAATTTCTGTCTTAATGATTTCTAATATGGTGTTTTGAGTGACCCAAGAAGCATCAAGCTGCTGTTCCCACAATTGACAGTAACTGCCAGATTTGTAATCTTAGCACTTCAAGGATGTCAGTTTTCACTCTGGTATTTACCTGAGTGCTTGCGTTTTCCTTGAGACCGAGGATATGGTCCTTGAGACCAGCCAATATGTCAGAGAAGTCTGTGTGTTTTGTAGCATTTCTTCCTTATATATTCAGACAATAGATATTAGTCAAGCTACTGAACCAGCCATTCTGCAATAAGGGCCTCAAAATGACTCTGTAACAAAAGCAAGGGAGGTGAGGGAAAAAAGTCTCATGCAAAAGTTCTTGGGGTAAATGCTGATGCTGTGTGGCAAATAATCAGAGTATATTTCCAGCTCAAGTCCCACCACTCTCATAAACCGGTTTCACGTGTTTTCAGAGAATCTATTTATATCATCCAGTACAACATTCGTGCATTCATGAATGTCAAACACTGGCCCTGGATGAAGCTGTTCTTCAAGATCAAGCCCTTGCTGAAGAGTGCAGAATCTGAGAAGGAAATAGCCAACATGAAGGAAGAGTTTGAGAAAACCAAGGAAGAGCTTGCAAAGTCCGAGGCAAAGCGGAAGGAGCTGGAGGAGAAAATGGTGGCCCTGGTGCAGGAGAAAAACGACCTGCAGCTCCAGGTTCAGTCTGTGAGTAACCTCCATTTTCAGATTCACTCCACTTCCTCTGCTGCTCTTTTTCTCCTCTTTTCCATTGTTCTCTATAAACAGGCAGGTAACAGGGACAAAGTCCTCACTGCTTTGTGTCTGGTCGTGTCACACCTAAGCAAGGTGCAAAGCACATACCAAACACCAGTAGGAACACAGGAAGTTCCAACAGCAATCACCAGTGGAAGAATCAGACATTCTACAGTATATATAACATGCTCCTCATAGTGGTGTCTGATTCTGGGTGAAATATAGGTCATTTCCACATCTGCTGCCATTATAATACGGAGCCAGGGCAGGAGCGCTTTTCTGTCAGAGACAGGACTGAAAACTGTGGAATCTGCTTTTCTCTGGAATACTGCTGAAAAGAGACTGAAATTTCACCTGTCAGGTTCTAAAAGGTAATAAAATATTACATGGTCAAGAGCAGTCTGGTGCAAGGGGACCTGTCACTTGTTGCCATGTGCTTTCAAATCAGTTGAGTTTCAAAAAAACCCCTGTATTGTTTCACTCACCAAGGGTTTTAACTGTCTTTTGTCATTTTTATGATAAATATAATGCGCCTTCACTGTGTTCTGACAGGAGAGTGAAAACCTAGCTGATGCTGAAGAGAGATGTGAAGGACTCATTAAAAGTAAAATCCAGCTAGAAGCTAAAATTAAAGAACTAAATGAAAGACTGGAGGATGAAGAAGAGACAAATGCTGAACTGACAGCAAAGAAGAGGAAACTTGAAGATGAGTGCTCGGAGCTGAAGAAAGATATTGATGACCTTGAAATGACTCTGGCCAAAGTGGAAAAGGAGAAGCATGCAACAGAGAATAAGGTGACAGAGGAATCAGGGAATTATTCCTCCCCAGGCAGTGCTCCCATGTCAGTTTTTTGGAAAATTGTAGTCACTTATAAGTGCTCTGAATAGAAGTGAGATGTATCAAATGCACAGGAGAGAGGTATTTTCACTTAATCAATCAGCTGACAGAATTTTTTCTGTTAAGGTTTTTTGTTGTGTTATCATGGTTTGTTTCACTTTTATGGAAAACGTAACATATTTTTGGCTATGCTTAGCACTTGATCATCTCTTTTTAAAGAACCTGACTGGCTGAGAATTTACAGCTGTTTTCATAGCAAACATATCACGTGCAGGAAACCTATTCCTTGAGCAAGAGAAACTCGGAGGGCTTTTGTAAATGCCAATGGGAAAAACTTGCAGAGGCAAGTGAAAATCTAGCACGTTTGACTGTAAAAATTAGTAGGACAGGGCTGGGGTTCAGAAACAACTAAAGCAGGAATTCCTACCGTTGCAGGACCAGAGAGATGAGACTCTCAGGCATGATACATGCTGCTGCCCTCATTGCAATAAACATAAACATTCTGCAGAGAGCATTTTGACCACATCCATGCAAGGTTTTGCAAGGATGCACTCACTGTGTTCTCAGCCTGCCATCTCTCACGGCATCCCCTCATGGGATGGGTGCTGCCTGTCTGACAGGTAAAGAATCTCACCGAAGAGATGGCAGCTCTGGATGAAAACATTTCTAAACTCACCAAGGAGAAAAAGGCCCTCCAGGAAGCCCACCAGCAGACCCTGGATGACTTGCAAGTTGAGGAAGACAAAGTCAGCACCCTCGCCAAAGCCAAGACCAAACTGGAGCAGCAAGTAGATGATGTAAGTAGAAGTTTTTGGGTTGTGTATATGTACACTGGGACAGATTACAGTAGACTAAAAATCCATAGTTGGGAGTATAAGCAACACCTAAAGCAGACAAGCCAGCTCTAATAATTTCAGCTAATAAATCGTTGCTAATTGACAGGGAATTGTGGAATCCAGCAGGTCTTCCATGTTCATCACTGGGTATTTCAGCACTATAGACTTTTGTGATCTGATTTAACCCATTAGCTGAAGCAGGAGACCTGTGACAGTTTGAAGGCTGCTGCAGAGTTATTTGTGTGTGCATATACTCCAGGAAGTTATGAATACTGGGAATTTGTCCATATTTAGCAGTCCATATGCTAGAAACTGCAGCTATTGGAAAGATTTAATTTCTGTTTTTTCAAAAACTGGTATTTCAACTGTGCACAGCCCAGCTGTGGACAGCTCAGTGTCTGAAACTAAATCACCACGGCAGCTCTGGTCTCATGGTGAGACTGCAGCACAGGTGGAGATGCCCTGATTATTTTCTCTATTCATCAATTTCCAACTTAGATTTTTAAATCAAGAATAGTTACTTTCAAAGTATAACTTATGTATTTCAAAGTATGTTTTATGTGTTTTAGCTTGAAGCATCTCTGGAACAAGAGAAGAAGCTGCGAATGGACCTTGAGAGAGCAAAGAGAAAACTGGAGGGTGATCTGAAAATGTCTCAGGATTCCATCATGGATCTGGAAAATGATAAGCAACAAATGGATGACAGGCTAAAAAAGTATTCCACTGACTTATGCTCCAAATTCTGAAATTCATGTTTTATCTTAACCATATTGAATTTGCCTTCTTGTTCTTTAACAGAAAGGATTTTGAAATTAGCCATTTGCAAAGTAAAATTGAAGATGAGCAGGCTCAAAGTTCTCAGCTGCAAAAGAAAATCAAGGAGATTCAGGTAAAATCTAGGAGTTATTAATCATTTTAGTAGTAAGTGAAAATTTCTTAGAATTAATTGGTATTTATTCTTAGACCATTCTTCAAAAATATTTTCCCTCACATGAACAAAACCATTAATATGGGGCTCTGGGTGCTCTTCCCATCTCAGGGCACTTGTACAGAAATTCTGGCCTCCAATCATACATGACTATGTAGGAAATTTCTTAAGGGAACATTGTGGCAGGCTTTGAAAATGGCACAGATGTGCAGCCACCGAGAATCGATTTTCTAAGAAAGCAACAGAATGTGACATAATGTGTCATGATCAGGATGAAGATCACCTTCTAAATGCAGAACCAGGAAGACAGCTCTCTTCAGTGCTCTTATCCCATGATTGCTCATCTTGAAGTTCCTTCCATCCCGTTTACTGATGGAGAAACAGCACTGCTTTGTTTTGGCCTGACTTCTGGGAAATTTCTAAGAAACTCACATTCTTTTACATATTTCAGTGGGACCCCCTCCATTTCTTCAGGAAAGTGCAATTCTAAAGCCTTCACAAAATAGTAAATCCATTCTGAGCTATAACATAAAATAAAGTATTAGGTTTTACATTCACCGTTGTTCCAAAACTGAGTATTACCTGCCCTGTCCTGACACAATACAGTGAAATTCCTAGTGGTACTTCTCTTTCTATGCTTATATTAATGGATGTGAATGTTTGCTCTTTATTCCATAGTGATAATTTTAAATCTGTCCATTCACAAGTCCTCTTTTAACCAATTAACTCTCACAGGCGCGGATAGAGGAATTGGAGGAAGAAATTGAGGCCGAACGTGCTATCCGTGCCAAGTCTGAAAAGCAGAGAGTTGACCTGTCGAGGGAGCTGGAGGAGATCAGCGGGCGCCTGGAAGAAGCAGGAGGGGCGACAGCAGCTCAGGTTGAGATGAACAAGAAGCGTGAGGCAGAATTCCAGAAGATGCGCCGTGACCTGGAAGAGGCCACGCTGCAGCACGAAGCCACGGCTGCCGCCCTGCGCAAGAAGCACGCGGACAGCACAGCTGAGCTGGGGGAGCAGATCGACAACCTGCAACGCGTGAAGCAGAAGCTGGAGAAGGAGAAGAGTGAGCTGAAGATGGAGATTGATGACTTGGCCAGCAACATGGAGTCTGTCTCCAAGGCCAAGGTTGCTGCACAGGATGAAGTACTTCTCACTGTTAGCAGTGCTCTTCTGAACAGCTAGGTGAGCTGAGGGATGGGCTTTCTATCTCTTCACAGAGCAATCTGGAGAAGATGTGCCGAGCTCTTGAAGACCAGTTCAGTGAAGTCAGAGCCAAAGATGATGAACACGTGCGGCTAATTAACGATCTGAACACGCAGAAAACGCGCCTGCAGGCTGAGAACGGTACGTCCCTTAATGAGATGTAACACTCCAGTGTCGAGCACTTAAATACACTGCCCGAGAGCCCGTGTGTTTTGTAACCTATTCATCACTTGGTGAGCTGAACAAAACTCAGAATGTGGAATCTCCTCCTGGTGGCAGTCACAGAAACTACCCAAGGAAACATAAAGCCAAACCAGGAGTATTGTCAGTCAAAACGAACGTGTGAGTTTGTGGTCAGTTCATCTTCTTTTCTTTGACGCCAGCACAGCATTTCTCTTCAACAGCTTTTCCTATCGGTGGGAATGCAATTTCTACTCTCCCTTCAATTTACCACATTATATCTTGTAATCACTTTCCACGTGGCTAGCTGCTCTCGTTCATTTGTTTTATGTCTCATATCTCTGTCTAAAAAAAATCAGCTTTGTCTTGTTAGGTGAACTTACTCGGCAGCTGGAGGAGAAGGAGTCCTTGATTTCTCAGTTAACTCGAGGCAAACATACTTTCACTCAGCAGACTGAGGAGCTGAAGAGACAGCTAGAGGAAGAAAATAAGGTGAGTTGCTTTCATTTGGAACAACAAATTTTAAAATAAATCAATGCGCTAAAAAAATAAATTAGGTTTCTCCTCAGAGAAGAGACATCAGAACAGTGAAAATTTTGAACTTTGCCTTGGAATGCAACACAGAGAGGAGACACTAAAAATTAAGTAAGCAAAACAGTTTAAGCCCTGCTCATCATGCCTTCTGAAGTTCAAAAACATGAGAGAAGTGAATGAAAGCAGCTCTGTGCCCATACCTAGTACTGCTACTGGAAATCCCAGAGACAAAGCAAACAGAAGCAGCCGAAAAGAAGGAAATGGAGCAGGAGTGCTTGCACCTTGTCTGTTGATGGATTTATTTTGCCTCTGCCTGAAACACTTGGTGCAGATGCGTTTGAGAAGTGTTATCCCAGACAAGATGGGCAAGCACCCGACCTCACTTAACAACATCGAGTCTGAAACACAGAGTCCCTAATGTTACTCATTTTGCTCCTCCTGTTTCTCTAGCAACTGTAGCACACGGACTGTGAGATAAGAATATTTTATCAAACTACAGGGAAAATATCCAGTCACCAATTGTGTTAGTGTTCTGACAATTTGTATAATTTCAACTACCAAGGCCAAGAACGCCCTGGCCCACGCCCTGCAGTCCGCTCGCCACGACTGTGACTTGCTCCGGGAACAATATGAGGAGGAGCAGGAGGCCAAGGGGGAGCTGCAGCGAGCCCTGTCCAAGGCCAACAGCGAAGTGGCCCAGTGGAGAACCAAATACGAGACGGACGCGATTCAGCGCACGGAGGAGCTCGAGGAGGCCAAGTACGTGGAGGGATGGCTTGGAGCAAGTGGAAGGATATTTAGGCATAAAGAGTGAAGACATGAAGGAAACCAGAATATGTTTGTGGTGGGAATACGCAGAGCAGTTTGCTTTGTAACGTATTAGAAGTGAAGAGGGGAGTGAGTAGGGATTTAAAGGAGGAGTAGGGGTAGAGCCTATGGGGTGTCTACATAAAGGAGAATTCCAGTGCACTGGGTTAATCACAGTAGTTGAAAAGGCACATTCTTTACACTGTCAGTATTGAAAGCATGTTTCTGGTCCCTCTCCACGTTGGTACAGTACATACTTGGGTATGTATTCTCCCATTCCATGCACCACTTCATAGTGCTGTGCCACCCCAGGCTCCTGGCATCATACATTGCTCTCTTCACCCATCTTTCCCATTCCAAACTCCTTTCACGTCCATTTTCTGAGAAGGTCAGATTTTCCTCTTCTCAGTGCTGAATGTCCCACCTTGCAGGAAGAAGCTGGCCCAGCGCCTGCAGGAATCAGAGGAGCAGATTGAGGCTGTCAATGCAAAGTGTGCTTCACTGGAGAAGACAAAGCAGAAGCTGCAGGGGGAAGTGGATGACCTCATGATTGATGTGGAGAGATCCCATGCAGTCTGTGCAGCATTTGATAAAAAGCAGAGGAATTTTGACAAGGTTTGTTCAAAAGACCATGCCAGATCGAAACATCATTAGATATTTAGTAGGATAAGACAAATTCTGAAATTATTGAAGTTATGCACTCACAGTAAAGTAAATTGCATCTTACCCAAAGCAAAGTCATGGTAAGGACCCCATAATGGGACATATGGCAAAGTCACTGTGTAAGTAACCCCAGGTGACCACAGCAAATAATAAAGTAGCCTTCTGATAGTTTTAAAAGCATGAAGTCTTCACAAGGGAGACTGGTCAAACAGACTGAGTGAGTACTCGCACGCAAGCTAACAAGCTTGCTAGCCTAACCTTTGGGTTAGGCAGAGCCTCAGACTCATGTAAAGTTCCAGCCTTCACTGCCCTTACTGACATATAAAAGAATTTGCACTGTTGGACCAAGTGAGGTTGCACAGCCTTGTGTCTTGGCCTACCCCTGTGTGCGTGAAAAGACTGTGCTAAAAAGGGATCTTACAGGTCTGTGGTATCAAACGCAGGAGAGAATTGCTAGAGAATGACCTTTCTTGGCAGGCTTAGTCCAGGACCAGTGGCTCCTGCAGCACTATGAAGTCCCACACATCCTTACTCAGACCAACCACATTATGTCCGGGCTGGTGTCAAACCAAACTCCTGCCTGGCAGCTTGGGGCATGCACTACTGTTGGCTGAAGAGGCAAATTTAAGTAGATTCCACCAAAAGAACCAGAGTATGCATCACAGGGAGTCAATTGTCACATGCAGAGAGCAGTCCAAAGCAAAAGACTGTTAAGATAGGCCAGGCCTCTTGGGTTCTTGTCACATAAAAGTGCAGAGATGGGAGCGTTTCAGAATGGGCCATTCTTCTCCTGTCACTCCAGATCCTGGCTGAATGGAAGCAGAAGTACCAGGAGAGTCAGACTGAGCTGGAGGCTGCCCAGAAGGAGTCTCGCTCTCTCAGCACCGAGATCTTCCGGATGAAGAATGCCTATGAGGAAATGCTTGACCAGGCTGAGACTGTCAGACGGGAGAACAAGAACCTCCAGCGTAAGTTCATATGTCTGTCAGCTCAGATTCACCGTGAGCCCTTAGATACTTCCACATTTCTGCACTACCAGAGCTCTGCCTCTTCCCAGGGTTTTGCTCTTTATGATTTTCCCACAAAGGTGGTGACTTTCTTTCCTGTTCAGCTGATCATAAAGTCACCTGCAAGCACACGCTTACAGCTCATTACAGCATCCTGCTTCCTCAGGATGTTCCCCCTCCTGCACACCATCGTAATCCTATGCATGGATAAGGACCAAGTCAACTGAAGAGACAGAAATTATTATGATAGTCAATTTTTTCAGATTACTTCAGTCACTGCCACTAGACAAAATCTGGAGGGCTGCTGTCTGTCTCCTGATTATTGGAGGATCATGCAGCTGTGGCACAATGGATTGGCATTTAATAAGCAAACTAATTATATAAAGGAAGTACAGCTCAGATCCTTTTTGTGAACTGAGTGATCACTGGGGATTATCTGAGGATAAAGTGATGAATCAAACACAACTGTCTCTGGAGATGTAATTTCACTACCCAGAGGAAGCTGACATTATTTTGTGAGCTCGCTCCAGTTGGTCCCTCTCATTTTCAAATTGCACACTGAACTGGGATGTGCAGGTTATCAGAAATAAAGATTGCACACAAGACAAGACGTATTATTTCTTCTCACTGTTACATCCCATTGCATCAGAGCCTCTTCTGTCACTCCCACTGCCAAAGAGCAATTGCAGGTGCCACTGATCACACTGTCTGAGAGGAGCTGAGTATGTTTTCTGGTTGCAGAGGAAATTTCTGATCTGACTGAACAGATTGCTGAGTCTGGAAAAGCAAATCATGGGCTGGAGAAAGCAAAGAAGCAAATTGAGCAAGAAAAGTGTGACCTACAAGCAGCATTAGAAGAAGCAGAGGCAAGTGTCCTCAATAAGGGGCTTGCTTTTAGAGAAATAAAGAATGGAGAAAATTGGGTGTATATTTTATATTCCTGCTTATCCTTAAACTGTCCCAAAGGTGCAGTAAGACAGCACAGACGGACCAAAAAAGCACAGGGACTGCTCCTCTGCCATACCAGTGTGGCATTCCTTGCTGTGCTATCATGCACAAAACCCCCTCAGTCCCAGTGTAAAACTGAGCTCACTTTGCACCATTGGTTTGAATTTGCTCCCATGGGAAGCTTTTTCAGTGCTTGGTCTTCTCTAAAGGCCCACGGCAAGGCAAATACACCTGCCCTCCCAGCTGCCAAGGGTCACATTCCTGCATGGGCATTTCCCAGCAGTGGACGCTACAGAGACAAATGATTGTATTTCAACCCTGACAGGGCTCTTTAGAGCATGAAGAGGGAAAAATCTTACGTGTTCAGCTGGAGCTGAACCAGGTGAAGTCAGATGTTGATAGAAGGACTGCAGAGAAAGATGAGGAAATTCAACAGCTGAAGAGGAACCACCAGAGGGTATTAGAGTCTATGCAGACCATGCTGGATGCTGAGGTCAGAAGCAGAAATGATGCTTTGAGGCTGAAAAAGAAGATGGAAGGAGATCTGAACGACATGGAAATACAGCTGAGCCATGCCAACTGTCAGGCAGCAGAGACACAGAAACACCTTAAAGCTGTGCAAGGGCAGCTCAAGGTAGGGACCACAAGGCTGCTGCCCCACCGGTCTTTGCCATTCCCTCTGCTTGCATCTGGGTCTCATGGTGCTTTCACCTTTTAAGGATTCCCAGCTCCATTTAGATGATGCCTTGAGAGAGAATGATGACCTGAAAGAGCAGCTTGCTATCGTAGAGCGTAGGAACAATCTGATGACAACAGAAATGGAGGAGATGCGAGCTGCCATGGAGCAGACCGAGCGAGCCCGGAGGGTTTCTGAGCAGGAGCTGACAGACGCCAGTGAGAGAGTGCAGCTGCTCCACTCACAGGTAATTGGCACCTCCTGGCACAGGAGATTACTACAGGCATGTGGCAGTGGCACAGATGGGGTAGGAGTGGCACAAATGGGGTGGGAATGACCTGTCTGCTGACTGTCCTTGCAGAACACAAGCCTCCTCAACACCAAGAAGAGACTGGAAGTGGACATAACTCATTTACAGACTGAAGTTGAAGACAGCATTCAGGAAGCCAGAAATGCAGAGGAGAAAGCAAAGAAAGCAATCACAGATGTGAGTCCTCTTGCTTGTCCTCCCATTTTGTACTGCCACAGCCACTTTTACACTTTAAAAAGGCAGCAATCAGATGGAGGGGAATCAGTTCTTCAACAGAAAATACCAGTGACACTCTCACTCCCACATGGGCCTCATGCAGCCATGAACTTGGAATTTTGGTACCAAGGCATTTGCATGCACTGATTATTCTTTTCTTTATATCAACCGTGTCTGTTCCCTAAGGTGGAGCAGTTTTAGAAACACAGACTTGGAGAAAGAGTGATCCTGTGTGTGTGACAGAGCCTTAGCACGGCCATGGGCGCTGACTGAGAACGTGCAGTGTGAAGCTTCACTCAGCATTGTGAAGCTGGGCATTGCTCCCAGGCACGCAGAACTGCTGGGATGGGGGTGTTTGTAACATTACTGTGCACCACAACCAGGCAGCCATGATGGCAGAAGAGCTGAAGAAGGAACAGGACACCAGTGCCCACCTGGAGAGGATGAAGAAGAACCTGGACCAGACCGTGAAGGACCTGCAGCTTCGTCTGGAAGAGGCCGAGCAGCTGGCACTGAAGGGAGGGAAGAAACAACTCCAGAAACTGGAGGCCAGGGTATGGTGAAGACTTGGGTAGAGTAAGGTGAAGTTTCTGACTGGGCCCTTGGTTGCTGGAACCTCTTGGGAGGGTGAAAACAGGGAGAGCCCCAGGTATTCCCAGCAGGTTTGATGAGAGCTATGCTGAGTAGCCAAACACGGCACTGTGGGTGATGAACTTGAGAATGACCTCCAAAAAAGTGAGTGCGCAAAACTGGGGGCAGATGGACATCAGGGAGAAATAGATGGTAATTTTGTCTGGGGAAAAATAATTTAAAACATATTTACTTGGGGATGGACTTGGAACTGGTAATGGACGCTTCAGAAGCTGTTAAATGTGCAATAGAAGCAAAAACCTAAAACAGAAAAAAAATTGGGCTTCATTAGGAAAGGCACTGAAAACAAGACAGTTGTATGGCAACACACTCTTGCCACTGTAATAAATACACCACATGCAGGTCTGGTCTCTGCAACTCAAGAAGGATCTGCAAGATGAAGCTTTATGAGTATTGACAAACAAGCCTAGGACTCTGTCATTTGGAGACACCAGCATATCTTCACCTTTAAAATAAATAAAAAGAAATACTTTACAGAGTGGGCAGTGAAATTCTGAAACCTGCTGCCATGGAAGGCTGTAGAGGCAGCTGGTAAAAGGTTCAAAAAGTGGGTAGAAATCAGCAGGTTTACTGGCAGGTATACTTATAAATAAGCCACCTTACACCTCTGATTTAATGCCTATGGAAGCTGGACAAGTAGAAAGGGGACAGACAGCAGCCAGGTTTCCATGCTGTCCCTAAATTGTATATGCCACTGACACTCTCAAAGATAACAAATGAAAGATAAGAAAAATAAAAATTTCCCCATTTACCTGGCGAACATTCATGGAACCCTCCCTTCCCTATTTCAATTTCCTCTTCTCTTACAGACTTAAGCCTAATTTTGACTATAAATGCTCTAGGTATGCACAGCTAAGTTCCTTTGTTAAACAACGATGGATTCACACACTATGTCACCACTAACATAACAGAGTGAGCGTGTTTTAGCTAGTCTAGACCCAAGAAGCAGCTGCAGGAAGCTGCCCTGCTCTGCCACTTTCTCTGCAGCCTTAGCCCACAGAACTCTGCAGCAGGATCAGCAGCCATTCTGGGCAGCTTGCCATCTTTGCCGTGATTCTGTGTTTCAGATTAATGAGTTAGAAAACGAGCTTCATTCTGAGCAGAAACGAGGAATAGAATCCCTGAAAGGAGCTCGCAAGTACGAACGAAGGCTGAAGGAGCTCACTTACCAGGTATTGCAAATCCTCTGCCCTCCTACGTGGATCACCTCAGTTCATCTTCCAAGGCTGACTTGATCTTCACTTCCTACAGTCTGAAGAAGATAAGAAAAATATTCTTCGGCTCCAGGACCTGGTGGACAAGCTGCAGTTAAAAGTGAAAGCATACAAGAAGCAGGCTGAGGAAGCTGTGAGTGGGGAACTCTTTCCAGTGGGGCCTGGGTAGAGATTTCTGAAAGGTGGGCTCCCTAGATCATTAAAATAATTGAATACTGAGTCTGAAAGGACAGCTATGGCCACTGCCTTTGAATATTTTTTACTTTATGAAGACTTATGGCTCACAACAGAGCGGGTGTAGCTGTAGTTGTCCCGGAACTGTTGCACTTTTGGAGCCACACAAGCCGATTTTCCCATTTGGAGCTGAGTGGGGCAATTGTTCTGCCCCCCGAGTGGTCGTGCTGTGGATGGCACTGGATATAAACGCACAGAGCACCGGCAGTGCAGGGATGTACCCGTGAGGCCGGCACAGGTGGTGCTGGTGTGGCACAGCCACAGGCGTCAGTGGCGCCAGGGCAGCTCCATCTGTGACGATGCTGTGTGACTTGCAGGAAGAACAGGCCAACATCAACCTCTCGCGATGCCGCAAGGCCCAGCACGAGCTGGAGGAGGCGAAAGAGCGAGCCGACATCGCCGAAGGCCAGGTTAACAAGCTGCGGGCCAAAAGCCGTGATATTGAAGGCCAGGTGAGTCGGAGGCTGCGGAGGGGGACCCTTCCTGCGCAGGTGGTGTCACAAAGATCACTGCCCAAACACCCAGATGCAGCCACAGCTGCACTTCTCCCGCTCTTTCACTGGAGTGTCCTCATAAAGAAAGGCCAGATATTGTCACTTACTCAAAACCAGTGCATTTTGAAAGTCCTTTTGGTGCCTCACAGGAGTCAGACCAAATATGATCAACTCTAAGAATCCAGGTCTTTCAGCGCAATCGGGAGATATTACTTCTTCATCATAAAATGGTAGAACATTTGCAATAGCCACAGACCTGAAACAAGACCACAAATAATTCAGTTGCTCCAATACCCTCTACATTATCTTCCTTTTTCTATATTTAGAAATCAGAGAAATGAGGTTCCTGACCAGACCTGCAGCAGGCTCCCTCGTGGTGGAGACTTCTGTGTATCCAGCAAATATCCTTTACTTTCTTCAAGTAACCCAGCGTGTGTGTGTGTAACTGATCTATTTAGCCAACCTTAAGGTGAAGCTGTGAGAAATTTTATTTATGTATACATAAACATATATATATTTATGTTTATATATATAAAATAAACCTGGGTGATGCTTTAGTGACTGTATGGACTGTTGATTCGCTATGAGATCGACAAGTGTCTGTGTGGGTGTCTGTATGTCCGTGTCTGTCTGTCTGTCCGTGCCTGTCTCTCGGTCTCTCTGTCTGTCCGTGTGTCCGAGTGTCCATGTCTGTCCATGTGTCCGTGTCTGTCCGTGTGTCTGTGTCTGTCTGTGTCCATGTGTCCGTGTGTCCGTGTCTGTCCGTGTGTCCGTGTCTGTCCATGTCTGTCCGTGTGTCCGTGTCTGTCCGTGTGTCCATGTCTGTCCNCTTGGTCCATGTGTCCGTGTGTCCGTGTGTCCATGTCTGTCCGTGTGTCCGTGTGTCCGTGTGTCCGTGTGTCCGTGCCCGCGGCGCTGCCGGGACGCGCCGGGAGCGCTGCCAGGCGCAGCGGCTCCAGTGCGGCGCAAGGGGGCGCTGTGGCACCGCCGGCCCGAGCCCGCGGGGGTGCGGGNGAGGAGTGCGGGACGGGTGTGCGGAATGCGGAGGGTGTGGAGGGTGCGGGGGATGCGAAGAGTGCGGAGTGTGACTTGCGGTGTGCAGCCGGTGGGGGGTGCGGGGTGTGTGCCGAGGGTGCCGAGGGTGCAGGGTGTGCGGGGCGCCGGGCATCGGCATGTGCGGACTGAGGGACTCGGTTTGCCGGGGGTGCGGGGTGCAAGAGGTGCGGTGTGGGGTGTGCAGGGGGTGCGGGGTGCGGGGGGTGCGAGGGGGGGTGTCTGCG
>VXAZ01008127.1:51360-62438 GCA_013399875.1 Gymnorhina tibicen
GGGTGTGCAGGGGGTGCGGAATATGCGGGGTGTGGTGTGTGCGGGGTGTGCAGGGGGTGCAGGATGCGGTGTGCCCCACAAACGCCTTTGCTGAGCTGCTCCGTGTTGTCCGGGAGAGGACGCGGTGTTCGGAGCACGCTGTCAGCTCCAGGGGCTCACTGTGGTGTCCCTGGAAACGCTCCTGCCCTGGGACAGGTGATCCCACACTCGACGCTCCCTGCTGCTGGCCAGCGTGCCAAGGCACGGCTCGGGCTGGCTCCTGGACCGTGCTCATGCTGGGCTGTGCTGCGTGCCTGTGCTCAGCCGGGTGGCCCAAGTGGCAACCAGTGGCTCTGGCTGCTCTCCTCAGTCCCAGTTTTGTCTCCAGGCACCAGTGCCACCACCCTGCACCTGCTGGTCACCCCAGCCAAGGCTCCTGCCTCCTCCCATGCACATTCAGCACCCTGTGTCCCTTCCTCCCATGTCATTCCTTTCTCCTCTTCTGTGTATTCATCAGCTTAAATTGCTCCCATATGTTGTTTTCCATTCAGGTTTCTGTCATCTTCGTCCTGTGTTTTGTACTCTGTCATCACAGCTGGCTGTTACCCATGCCTCCTGACTGGCCATTCACCCTCCTGTTCACATTTGGGGTCCTTTGTGCCAGTCAAAACCCCCTGGCATGGTGCTTGCTGACGCCCCGTTGGATAGCGGTGTGCCATCACGCAATGATCTGTCTGCCAAGCTGACAAAAATCATCCCACTGTTCCATTTCCCAGCTCCATGGCTACCTGCCATCGCTGGCTCTGGCTGGCCTGTCCTCCAGCATGGCACGGTCTGTTGCCAGAGATGGATGCGGACAGCCTGGTCACAAACACAGCAGTCTGTGACTTGAACAGTTGCTGTGTCCGGCCCCGCGAAGAGGAAGGTCCTGCCCACGCTCTCACATGACACGATGCAGTTTTCATTGCACAGCTGTGCACATTAGGGCTGCGTCTGCCCCGGCCAACAAACAGTGCTGTGATAAGCACAGTGCTAGCTGACAAATCAGTAGATTAGCAGGGTTTATCCTTTTGTTAAATACAAACGTATTTGTACATAAAGGAAGAAAAAACTGAAAGAATGAGAAACAGCTCTTGCATGGGAGTTTAGTTCTGCAGGAGTGTTCTTGGGGCTATTTTTTGCTCTGTTATGATGATGGCTGAAAACATACTTATAAAGCTGAAAGAAAAGCCTTTTTCTGAACATTGCTTTGCATTCCCAGAAGCTTCCTGATGTGCTTTTGTAGTTGTCATGAAATCTATAGAGCCCTCTGAGTCCTTTGCTTGTCCCTCAAAAAAAGTGTGGAAAGCTGGAAGGAAGTTGAAATAACTGCTAGGTTTTCAAAGTGAACTTGATTTAGTTCTTTAAGAACAAGAAATGCACTATTTTCATTTAGTCAAACCAGAGGTAACACGAAATAGAAGTATCTCCTGTACAAGGAAATAGAAAAAGGACAAGACTCTTTATTTTAGAACAGTAACAAATTAGCTGATTAAGAGAGATGGAGCTGTGTCCTACCTCAGTGTACACGAAGGATAATTCTTGCTAGTTTGCCTATCTGCAAAGTCAAAAAGAGGATTAAAATGCTGATTTAAAACCACACCATGCACACACGGACCTCATCCCCTCTAGGCATGGTGCCTGCTCCTCCTTTGAGGTCCTGGGGGTATGGATAGAAGTGGGATTCATTCCAGTGGCCCACAAGATTCTCTTTCAAGCCTGTAGGAAAAGGGTAATTTGTGCTGAGAGTCAACAGCCGCGTTGCTGAAGTCTGTGGCTGACATCAGAACTTTCTGCAGAGAACTGAGATTTCTCAGGTTGAAGTGGTGCTCCCATGTGCCACTGTTGATCTCTTACTTGTATTAGCATCACGTTCAGCACAAAAGGACTCAGGGTTTGACCCTTCCAATCACATGATAAATTTGCTCTAATTCATCTCGTATATTTCTTCTAGTTCTGTGAAAAATGCAACCTCTTTAGTTTTTCAACCTGGGACAAAACAACTCCGTGTATTACTGCAGACTGGGGATTTACTGTAGAGTGCAGCCCCGCAGCAAAGGCCTCGGGATTCTCGTGGAAAACAAGTTGGACCTGTGTCAGCAGTGCTCCCCTGCAGCACCACCACCCACCAGCCATGGGATCGCATTAGCAAGTGGTCAGCAAGTGCAGGGATGTGGTTATTTCCTTCTGCGTGGCTCTGGTGAGGCTGCAACTGCAATACTCCGTGCAGTTTTTAAACACACACACACACACACACACCATTGTGTGGGAGATGCTGACATCCTGGAGAGGCTCCAACACAGCCCCAGGATCAGTCAGGAGGAGCGTGTGCCACGTGAGGAGATGTGATAGGAATTAGGTTGGTTTGGCCTGCAGAAGGGAAGGCTGGGGAAATCTCATTGCAGGGACACCGCTGCAAAGTGGGGGATAAGAATTCCAATGCATCCAGGGCTTTCCTGTAAAAGGACAAGAGGCAATGGTCTCATGTTGCCAGCCAGGGAAATCCCTTTTCAACAAAGGGAGCACCTTACCTACCACGAGAGTGCTGCAGCCTTGGGACAGGCTGCCCAAGGAGGCTGTAGAATCTCCATCCTTGGGATTTCCAGGATACACGTGGACAAGACCCTGAAGTGACTTTATCCAGCTTTGAAGTTAGCCCTGCTTGGAGCAGGAGATGGGATTTCAAAGTACATTTTTCACTGATTCAGCTGAATTCACTAATCTAGCAGGAAGCAGGTTGCATTCTGCAGTTTGAGGACTGATCAATTCACTGGAAAGGTTGAGAAGCACAGACCTGGTACCTAGAGAAATTTCAGAATCTGAGAATAAAATTTCTATTTAAATTCTAGTCAAATTGAAAAAGAATTGTGTTTATTGGGTGTATTTTTTGTATGTATGGTTTACATATCTGGAATTTTCTTATGATTACATTATGAGGATACGTCACCACTTGTTTTAAACTTTCTTGATCATCTTAATCTGCATTCCTCAGACAGTTTCCTTTCTGGGTCACTGGAATATAAGAACCCTGCAATCTTTTCCTTCTACAGTGTTGGACAAAGTGCTACAAATTAGAACCTTCCCTGCTTGTCAGAGAAGCTCACTTGATCTTCAGAAACTCTCCTTTCTGCATTTGTTCTGGCCACAGGAGACTGTCTGATAAAACCCTCTGGATATTTCCTTCCTTTCAGCTCTTTCCTGAGCACCCAAACCTCGCTACAAATTTGAATTGAAGATTGTTGTGATTATTTGATACCAACATAGATCCCTAACCCAGATAGTCCCTACAGCCTTCACAGACCTTTGGGCAGCTCCAGGTCCAGGTGAAGCTTGCAGGGAGTCAGGAACAGCGATCCTACTTTTTCCCACTCACCCCCGGCTGTTGGCAGAGAAGTAGAGTAGCCCGGAAATATAAAATGGGCTGGAGAGAGTAATCTGTGGGGGCTCAGAAGAATACGGGAGATGAAGAGTCACTAGCAGAATCCTCGTTGGAAAATAGATCGAGGAAAAGTTGGTCACAGTGAGCAGGGCCGTGCTGTGTCTTTGTCAGAGGTAAGTGGTGGATGTGCGATGCCCACTGAGAGTTTGCTGCCAACCTGCTGTTTGTAAACATGTGTCAGCGACAGCAGATTTTAAAGATTAAAGCTGTCAAGGGAAAACTAACACTGAGTTTCCAAGAGTTTATGGGATTGGATCCTCATCTTCAACACTCCTCAGGATGAACATAGTTCTTGCCTAATTCCTCGAGACTTTCCTGTATGAGTCATTGTTCATGACAGAATAGCAGCTTTATACACAGATGGTTGTAGAACAGAGGCACCATTGAGAGGCAAACACTGAGACATCTATGTCCTGCAGATACAGGCACACACACACACACATCAACAACTTCATCCACAGAAAGCAGTCAGTCCTGCTCAGTGTGTTCAGGCAGAATCTCTACTCTTTCATGACATAAGAAATCCCTGATGGAATTCAAGTAATGAGCAATTCATGCTGAAGAGGAAAGCTTAGTGTCAGGGAAATATCAATGTCCAAACTAGCACACCCGGAGGGAGTTTGGCCAGAGGACTGCCTAGCTGGATTGTTCTCCTTAGCTGGCCAGAAGCCTGGTTCTCCATGAGCTCAAAAGAGAAGATCAGACGCTCTGGGATCCAGCAAGCTGTTGTAGATTATCTGGCAAGCCCAAATCATACCACTAAGATTGATACTAAGCCAGAGAGAAGGACATTTGAAGGAAAGTTTGGGTGCTTTCATCAGAGTCCTCTTGGGATGTTTTCCTGCTTTTCCAGTGCCTCTCCACGTAATCTTGGACAAGTCTCTTATGACCCTTAAAGTAGGTTCATGCCCACATCCCCATATGCAGGTAAATTTCAGCTGAACGGTTCGGGTTTGGACTCCAGTGCAGCTCTTAGGGGATAAAGGTCACTGTGGGTGGGTTGAGCCCATGACTGTGGGCCAGCACAAACCTCAGATGAAACAGCCAAGGAACACGTTCCAAAATACCATGCCTGCACTGGAAACCCTTGCTACAGAATGTTATGGATGCCAAAAGTTTGCATGGGCCCAAAAAAATAACTACCCTAGGTAATGAAAATGAACGTGACACCACTTCTAACTGGGGAAGACATGAGCTATCATTTGTTGGAAATGAAGAGGGCGTTTTCAGAAGTGTCTCTCTCTACCTGTCCTTTTCCCTAAACTTCTGCTGTAAGATATTGCTGGAGACAAGATAATAAGCCAGACAGCCAGATGCAGAGCTATTTGTCTTATGCTGTTGTCTAACACTTAGAAGCTGAGATCCAAGTCGTCACAGCTTGCTTGTTATTAATACTGTAATTATGTGATTTATAGACAATGCCTTTCTTCCTTTTAATGACTTTTCCATTTAGCATGAAATAGTTAAACATTCAATAAACCCAAAACCATGCAACATTTAATGACCTAGTGTTTGTGGAGCTGGAAGAAGACAGGATAAGGCTACAGTGTCTGCTTCAACGAATAGAAATGCTAAGGAATCATTGAGGTGGTCTAAAAGGGCCTCTCCTCTCTTTGTGAGCACACTGACCACCATGAAGTGCCCTGGATGCCCCGAATGTTCAGTTTGCAGCAGGAGAAACAGCAGCAAGACAGACAGAGGGAAACTCTCATCTGAAATCCTGCAGCCGTCTAACAGGAGCACCCGGCTGTGGCTGAGGCTTTTCAGAGCCCCAGGAAGTCGGAGATGAACACTGAACTGCTGGAGAGAAGGCTTGGCATCACTCTTTCAGACAGGGGTTTGTGACAACGGGCTGCTGCTGACACCTAACTCTGAGGCAAAGTGTCAGGGCTGTGAGTCACATTTCTATGACCAATTACGTGCCTGTCATGTAACAGGGTGGGGCCTGCCCTGCCTCTCAGTAGGAAATATGTTGACTGGAAATAGGCTGATGTTATTGGAACAGTTTGTTATTCTCAGCCTGCTTCCAAGAAAGGAAGTGAATGGAAGCAGTCATCTCTCCAGGTGAATTATCCTGGCAGAAGAATCCAGTTTATTCTCATGTGAATCACCACAAGCTGTTTGTTCATGTAATATCACTGTCCATTTATAGACAGAGAATACGTTTGTTTATGTCTGATTTTCTAAAATAGTGGATACAGCTCTGGGCACTGCTAAGACAAGGATGACTAAACCTGCCCTGGAACATCACAAAGTTTTACTGTGACCACAGCCAGGCAGGGCACTGCACATCTCACTTCATTTCAGAGTTGATCTTGTACAAGGGGAGTTCCAAGGTCAGCAGAGCCATCTGAAAAACTTCTAAAAGCAGTAATCAGAGGTAAAGCCATGCTTTTATCCTTTAGTGCTTTTTTAAATTCATGTTTGAATCACATATTTGATCAGATGAACATGACTCACAAATCCAAGTCCTCTGCTTGGAATGTTTGAAGTCCTGGATGCCTAAATTTCCAATTGCAATGCTCAAAAATATCTGGTCTATGAAATTCATTCTCTGTGAGCCTCTGACCAAAAGGAGACTGTAGGCCAGATGAAGTTTTGTTCTGAGGTCCTGTATCTGTTCTGGTATTTTGGCTGTTTAAAGCACTGAGAATGGCCCTTTCCACCAAAAACTAGAGCTTTTAAGCATTCTAACAGCTGAAAGTATCTTCTGTGTACACACTCAGAACATTTCCTCTCCGAAAACGGAACTAATTTCTGCTAGTCATTGAGATATCAAAGCTCATTTAAAGATCCAGCGCTGCCTGTGGTTTCTTTTCAGTCTCCTTCTTTCCTCCTGGCCTCAGGAGACCTGATGGTGCTGTCTCTGGAGAACAGGTATGGCCAACCAATTATTCATGTGAATCTCTAATCCATCATGGTTATAAAGCTCTCCCATACACCTATGCTAACCCATCCTCATTGTGAACTCTGCAGGATCTGTTCAGTGAAGACAGTTGGAGTCATTTAGATCTTTTTCACGGGCCAGACAGATTGTCAAATACTGCTTTAAACAAACAAAAAAAATATTGACCATGCTGCTCTTACAGCTGTCAGGTGTGAACCTTCTTCTGGTACTGCCAAGATGTTCTTAGGTCCCTCTTCAGGGAATCTGCCCATCTGCACAGGACTTGTTGTAGTGGTGTCATTTTAAGGCCCAAGCACAAGCTGTGAAATCATGGAATGAGCTCTCTCTCTGCCTGGATGACCATAGTGGAGGCTTTCTGCAGCGTTATATGAAATTGGTTCTTTCTCATTCACAGATAGCATTTCTTGACACTGAGATTTGTTAAAAGGTTGGCCAGGAGTTAGGTCTTCACCCCAGACTCTTTGGTGGCAGACAGGAAGGAAAAGGTCCTTTCAAGACCTCACACTAACACAGAATACGTGCATGTGATACTAATTCAGAACTGGTTTCTCATTGCTAAGTGGAATACCCTGCTAGAACAGATGGCAGAGTGAGTATGACAGTTGTGATGGCTCAGGAAATAAATTCAGGCAGATCTTACAGCCAGAGGGATAGTTTTGAACATTCAGTCAGACCTGCTGTGTACTGCCCAGGGAACACCTGCATGCAGCTGAGGTGCTTTAGCTGAGCTGGGACAGATGGTAGGAAAAAAAGGCTGAGACTGAAAGCTGACCAGTTCATCCCAGTGCCTGGCACCCCTGAAGTGGCAAATCTGCATGTTTCTGGGACGGCTTCTGTAGCTCACCGTAACTCTGGCTCTGATATGCTAGATAAAAAAGATGCTTGTGCTCAGAAATCATTTTCCTCACACAGCAAGCTTGTCCCCCTCTAACATCCTTCACAATACAGACATTACATGATGCAGAAGCAAGCACAGGTCCAACCAAGCCTTTGGCAAGATCCGCTGTCTTCAGGAAGTAAATCCATCCTGCAAGGAGAAGGACTAGACACAGCTCAAGAGAAACCAACCTGCTAATTATCTGCACAATGAAATGAGGATTATTTATGGAACTGTTCGAGGGATATTTACCTCTAGTGACTAAAAGGCATCCTCTGACAGGAACAGAGCCCTTCTGCTTATAGACTGGACATTCGTACACAAGCCAAAGTCCAGTCGTAGTAACAGGTTTAGAAAGAAAATTTAAAATAAAAATTAGGCAAGTGTTTGCATTTGGGATTGCCTGCTAAGAAGCTGAAGTTTGCAATGGCTTCAGGAAGGAGACAACCCTAGGACTGAAACCTGGCTAGAGCCTTTCTCATCAAGAGAGTTCATGCAAAGAAGAACAGAAGCCTGCAAAAATATCAGAAAGGGAGATGGTGAGAAAAAACAAGTCGGAAGTAGAGGAAAAAAATATCAGAGAATAAACCAAAGAAAATATGGAAGCACTCTGTCAGCATCAAACATAAGAAAAGCAAAATTTAAACCAAAATTAATTATTTTACATGAAAGCTCTGAACTATTTGGATCTGAGTTGCAATATGGAAAAGCTGGGTTTGTATATGCCAAAGAAATGATAGGATTTTGTTTTGATTTCAGTTCTTGCCATCTATAAATGGCATTGTTAGAGAACACTGCTGATAGATGTACCTGGATGTGTGCCATGGTATCAGGTCTGTGGGGTTTTGCCAAGCAAGGCACAGCTGGTGTGATAATACCACATAATGGATCATAGATCAGTAGTTATCAACTTAAACACTTATCAAAAGGGGGTGATTTAAAGCAATTTACCACAATTCAGAGAAATCAAAAATAGAACTGTGAAAAGTGGGCTGAAAATTGTTGAAAGGATACTAAGAAAAAACCCTGAAGAGCTCAGCTCCGATCAGTGCTGTCTAAACGAAGGACAGCTACACTGAAAGTCACCTTCTGAAAGGTCTAAGAGAAAGGCTACAGACAGGCTACCTGAGCGCTCTCTTCAAAAGAACCAGGTGGTGTAAATTTCTAAAATTTCAGGAAGAGAGAGAGAGAGAGAGAAAACTTCATTAAAATGTCACATTAATAAAAAGCCTGTAGAGCCCCAGGCCAGGAGACGCACACATGATAGCAGTTATGGGCACAAAGGTGGCAGTTGTTCTGAACTTGCTCCTCACTAGTGATTGCAAAGCAAGAACAAATCAAAAGGAAAAATGGGAGACTCGTCCTCCACGAAAAAAAGATGGAAGGGAAAGAAATCTGAACTTTAGAAATGGGACAGGCCATATAGGAGTTAGTAGCCATATGGAATCTGTGAAAAGGACTGAGCTCCCAGCAAAACACCACAAATTGTGCAGAACTTGTGGAGTGGCTCACGGAGGCAATCAGCAGAGTGAGCCTCAGAGGAGATATGGATGTGTCTGCCAGGCATGTTTGGCTCCCCTCAGTCAGCAGGGTGAAGGACCCACTCGTCTCAATGTTGTCAGAGCTCAGCACCAGGTTTGTGCCCTTCCTTCCCCTCTCCATTAACGGACTACAAAAGGATGATGGGTGGCAGGGAGATCCAGCGCCTTTGGCCTCATCCCTGTCACACGCATGCTGCTGTGGCTCTTGCACACGCAGAAGTGAGCCCCTCCCTCTTCTCCACGTGCCACACACGCCGCTGATGGGTCCCACGTGCGCAGGTCGCCGTGCAGAGGTTGCACAAACACGGGTAAGACCCTCGTGCACGCCTGGGACGCAGTGAGTCGCACCAGTCATGAATTCCTACAGGTGCTCTGGGCTGAGTGTCTCGTGTGCAGGTGTTCACAGGCACACACAGAGCCAGCTTGCACACAGCCACACGCGTGCAGCTCTTGTCCCACAAGCACACATCCAGGCCAGTCTCCTGCACGAGCAAGGCCTGCCCATTCAGGGCTGGTTACACACACATGGCACAGGTGTGACTCTCAGACAGCTCGGCCTCAAGGTGTGTGCTCACGTGAGTCACACTCACAGGCGAGTCTCTCACATGCACACAGGTGTCTCCTCCACAAGCACATGTACACTTTCGTACAAGGTTGAGTTTCTCACACACACAGTTTTGGGAGAGTCTCATACACAACCACACAGGTACTTATCCCATAAGCACACCAGATGTAGCACAGTCACTCAGCCATGCATGCCCTGCCTTTCAGGTGAATGCACATGTGAAGCCCTCAAATCTCGTGCTCTCACACACACACACACACATGCAAGAGGAGGAGAGACTCACACGTATTTGTACCTGGGTTTCACACACACACAGCCATACCTTGTACACATGCAGGCAAGCATATGTTACGTACGTGCAGTGAGTCAGGCGTGCGTACCTGGACAGAGACACGCACACACATGTTCATACACACCAAAATACAGGGCTGGCAAAGAGAAAAGCCAGGACCTGCATACACAGACAGATGTGACTTACCCAGACAAACACACAAGTCACACACTTGCTGCAGACTGAGGCAGACAGGCACACCCAGAGCAGGCTGTGCACAAAGTGGGTACTCATAAACAAAATACAGGATGGTGACTCAAACGCACATATGTACAAGTGTCACCCAGATGAGAGTGTTGCACAGACAGTGCATCTCTCACATACACAAGAGGTGTCACGCAGACTGGAGTGCCACACAAAGGTGCCTCACACACGCGTGTGCACTCAGACAAGTGTTGCAGAGACACATGCACTTGAGAATCTGTCACACACGCTTCATACATGCTGAAGTGTGTCACATAAGGTCTTTCAGACAAAATGGATCTCTCACCCTCGGCTGTGTGTCACAAACGCACACCCAGTGCCCCAGACACACAGAGATGTCTCACACTCACGCAGACACGAGTCTCCCCAAACGCAGGCACAGTGTCTCAGACACGGAGGGTCATACATGCAGGTGTTAGACGTGCACGGTGCTTCACCCACCGTCTCACAGACACACAGGTGTTGCACACACACACAGGTGCCAAACAGTGTCTCACACGCTTCAGGCACACTCAGTGTCTCACCTGGCGCCTTTCACAGACACACACGGGTGTCCCGTTGTCACAAATACGGTGACTCTCGGACACACGGCTGCCTCTCACCGACCTACACGTGGGCATCACTAACGCACCCACGGGGTAACACAGCGTCCGTCCCCCACACGCGGTGTCCCTCACACACAGACACACACACAGAGGGGTGTCGAGCACACACAGCGTCCCTCGGAACGGTGTCTGTCACACACACACACAGAGGGGTGTCAAGCACACGGGCATCACACAGAGCATCCCTCGGAACGGTGTCTGTCACACACACACAGAGGGGTGTCAAGCACACGGGCATCACACAGAGCGTCCCTCGGAACGGTGTCTGTGGTGCCTGCCACACACACACAGAGGGGTGTCGAGCACACAGAGCGTCCCTCGGAAGGGTGTCTGTCACACACACAGGCACACGAGTGTTNCCGGTGTCTGTGGTGCCTGCCACACACACACAGAGGGGTGTCGAGCACACAGAGCGTCCCTCGGAACGGTGTCTGTCACACACACAGGCACACGAGTGTTCCCCGTGCACTCGCACACACGCTGTCCCCCCGCCCTGCCTCCCAGGGTCACTCACACGCGGTCCCGCTCGCTGTCCCGCCGGCACGAGCGCCACACGCACAGCCCGCCCCGCGCACCCGCACGGCCTCTCC